>CM021767.1:117015273-117032021 GCA_011076525.1 Nettapus auritus
CTACTCACTCTTTTGGTATCTACTCACTCTTTTGGTATCTACTCACTCTTTTGGTATTGTTTTACCTCTTAGCCAACGGAGCAGAAGAAGCTTTAACATCCAGAGTGTTTCTTGTCCCCTTATGGAAGACGCAGCGCACACGAGCAGCCGTTTAGTTTCCCGAAACTGCTGCAGGATACAAAGATGGAGCTCATATCCTGGCTGACAGCTCGAGCACAAAGCCCTACAATGTCTGTCAGGACTCTTTGTTAAATACTAGATGGTCCCAGTGACTCAGTGCGCTGGAATGCAGCAGGTTTATTCATAGCTTTTCTGATAGAGGCTTCAGATTAGACACAAACTCCTGCGTTTTAGAAGGCAAAAAATAAATCTGTGGCTTCTTATGTGGAACACACACAGTTCCTGGCTTCTTTTCCAGGGCGATAAACACCGAACAAACAAAAGGACGGGCCCTCAGAAATCTAATGGCTCTTTCAAGGTACTAACAAGCAGGGCTTTGGGAATGTTCAAGAGGGGGAAATCAGATGGATTTGGAGCAGAAAAGTCAGTGCCACGAGGAGAGGGGGCAGAAGAGAAGTGAAGGTGGTCAGAGACATGGCACACCACCTGTAAGGAGGACAGCTGAACTAGATTTGGATCCTTTTGTCTGCAAGAGATCTCTGGCAAGGGGCATAGCAGGGACCTAGAGAACCCAGAACAGCATGGAAGAGGCAAACACGCAAACAATTCTCTGTACAGGAGCTTCTTACATCAAAGCAGTTGGCAGCAGCTCGGTTACCAGGAGGAGATGGTTGATCACACACTTATAATTAAACATTGACATGTCCAGCAGCAGGACGGAGGCCAAAAGCCCGTGCGGGTTCAAACAGCAGCTAAATCAATTAACGAGATGAAGACCACTTCCAGCAGCCACTGCTGGAGGCAGGGCAGACCTCTGGCTTCCCAATGGCTCAGGTGTTTGCTGTGGTTTGAGTTTCTAAACTAAAATGGCTTCAAGACTATTGAAACGGGTTAATTTCTCCATTTTGTTCCACAGCCATCACAGACAGACCTTGTTTCGATCACCCTTCTGTTCCATCCCTCTGCCAAGAAGATCCCTTCGCTCAGCTGTCTCCTACTGACCTAAATTCACATGCTCCGTCTTCTTGCTTTAATCACAATCTTCGGCCCTACAAAGGGATTCCAAACCTCAAATCCTCGCCTCCAACGTTTGTCCTCCCAGCCATCAGGCCCACAAACGCATACCGGGTTCTGAAGGTCAGTGCTGAGCCTGCCACACCGGACACCAGCCGTAATAGATGCTCTGCAAGCCAAATGATGCCCTCAGGGAAGCCCACGCAGCCCTGCTGCACGCTGCACAGCTGTCAGGCTGCAACTTCCCGTGTTCTTTTAAAGCTATGCAAGGAGAATTCAATGGGATCGACTGATTTTAGCTACTCAAGTCAGCAGACCTGACTCCGAACACACAGCGGGATTAGATCTGTCGATGCAGACCACAGCGCGATGGCACCCCTGGTCGATAGCAGCAGCATCTGCTCTTCACGCGACCTCTCTGCTTCTTTTGGTTTCAGTATTCAGCACCACGTTCGGTGCAGAGAAGGGAGTTCGACCTTGTTTGGCACATCCCATTGTGGTGGTTTTACCATGCTGGGCAGCCGAACACCACAACCGCTCTCTCACTGCCCCTCCTCAGATGAGGAGGGGAAGAAGTAAAGGGAAGAACAACTCACGGGTTGAGATAAGGCTAATTTAATTAAAGGGAAAAATAGATATATATTAAGGCAATATTAATAATTAACAATTCAACTAAAGGGAAAGGGAGGGGGAAAGGGAACAGCAAAACAAAGCAAGTAAAGGCTATGTGGAAGTGCAGAGGAAAGAAATGATTCTCTGCTTCCCACCAATGAGCGATGCCTGACCACGGCCTTGAAGCAGGGCCTCAACGCACGCAGCCGGTGTTCGCGAGGAGGACAGACGTTTTGGCAACGAAAGCCCACCCCTCCCCTCTTCCTCCTTCTTCCCCCTCTTATTGCTGAGTGTGACACCGTATGGTGTGGAATATCCCTTCGGTTGGGTTAGGTCAGCTGCCCTGGGGATGTTTCTTTCTCACTTTTTGCCCACCCCCCAGGAGGGTTGGAGAAAGTCCTGGTGCTGTGCCAGCGCTTCTCAGCAGCAGACACAGCACTGGGGTGATACCACTGCTGTTCTAGCTCCAAGTGCAGAGCGCGGCACTGTGTGGGCTGCTGCAGGGAAAGTCAACATCCCAGCCAGACCCAGTACACCCAACAGCAGGGCGGAAAGACTGTCCTGGATCCAGAAGGAAAAGAGCTGAATCAATGAAGAAAACATCTAAACCAAGGACATCTTGAGTGCCACGCTACGCTGGTCAGGCGCAGGAGAAGTTAAGAGGCCATAAATTAGGAAGTCTTTTTCCCCTTCCTGCACAGGAGGAGCCGGAATTGACTGCCCTGCTCCCAGGACTGATTTAAACCAACCTGCTGACACGCTCCGGTTTCCAAGCGTGCGACTTCGTCCTTGTCTTTTGCTAACGAGCACCTTCAGCTTGAAAATTCATCATCCCGCGTTATCCTTAGGGGAGTCGCCTGCTAGGATTGTTACGGGGAACTTAATTGTGCAGAGGTCTCGGTCAATCAGAGCAGCTCCCACACTCACCTGCTGGGCCTGAGCCAGCATTTTGTGCCCAAAAGCAGAGCGTCCTCAGCTTGCAGGGGCTCACAGTTAACTGTTTCAGCCTGGCCACGCACCAGATGGGCCAACGCGTTCCAATTAACCGCTATTTATTAGCTCGAGTCCCTCGCAGTAGCAAGCTGAACAATATTTGTAGACACCTCATAAAGCACGGGCTCGTTATTACCGCCCATTAGCACGCATGCGAGATATTTTAATGTGTAAAAACTCCCCGTGAAATACGGATTTTCTCCTTCGCTTTCACAAGAAGCCTGCCATCCTTACCGCGTACTACGGCGACACTTTCCAGTACTTTTTTGCTTTACCCTTTCCATCCCACAAGTAAAACCAAGCCTCATTTAACCGGTTTCACAGCACACTTCTACAACAAACCCCTATATTTGCTACGGCAGCCTCCGTCCCCGAGTTCAACACCTCTAACGAGGCTCAGCAGGTTGACCCCTTGTTCTCCTGCCCCTCAAGCCTCCTCTGCTCTGCTGCACAAGTGACACATTGGAACACCTTCCATGCATTTTCTCAACGCCTCAAGCAGGTAGGAGGCAGAAGTGTGCTGGGTCTGAAACGTGCACACCGCTGGAAGTGGGATGCGGGCAGATTTACCCCTTCGGATAGAAGGAGCTGGAGCTGTCAGCTCGCACTTCCCTCGAAACAAAGCAGGAGGAAAGCCGAGGGAGCTGCTGTTTGTAGGACAGCGTTGGAGTACACAGATTTAGTGCTGCTTCCCCACGAAGGCAGTTTGAAGGCAACATTAGGCAGCACGGCAAATCTCATCCTCGAGAAATCGGGGTACTTACTGCACAGGGTGATGGAGCGGAATCCGCCTCTCCTCCGTGCCCAACGCCCCGCTCATTTGTCTGGATCCTATCAGAGAAGAAAAGCTGTAAGTATAGACGAAGCGACACGTTCATGAAGCCAGCTAAGGAAAGGAAGTAAAACAGACACCCCTCAGTGCCGAGGTTGAGAAGTGAGAACACTGGTAAAGCTTGGAGCATGTCCTAAACAAGAAATGCCCTAAACCGAACCCAAAATGCCCTAAACCAGACCAGAAATGCCCTAAACCAAGAAACGCTGCGATGCCTGAAGTCAGCTGCGGCACTGGTGGCCTCCAGAGGCTCTCAGAAGGTCAGACCTGATCCAAACCAAGAGAAAAACAAGGTATCTATGGAAGAATAGCACCAACAGCTACGCAAAAGCAGTTACTACAGGGACGGCGAATCACTCCTCCTGAGGCTCACTGGTCACCAAGGCACCATTACACTGGCTCGGTGTGTTACACGGGGAACCAAGGCTTCCTTGGTGGCCACCAAGACACAAATTCCCTTCCTAATGCACGGTCCTGAAGGCTCAGATGGCTGCACCCTGCGTGCACCAAGGGAATTCCTTTAATAGATTTAAAATTTAGGATTTTAACTTAATAAGAAGCCCCTCAGCTTGTGCTGAAACCCATTCTGATTAAGCAAAACATTACCTACGGCACGGCGTTACCGTGCAAAGAAAAGCAAAGCCCATCACCAGACGTGTCAATATACGTCGCACGCCGACCGATCACGCTTCATGGACACGTTAAATCCCCCTTTGATTAATAGAGACACCTCTTAAGAGGGGTATTAAATAATTCCCTACCCTGCAGCATGACGACTGGCTGCTTGAGGGTATCAGAGATGAGGACTCCACATCTCCCAGCCCAAAAAAACCCAAAGAAACCGGCCCGAGAAACAACAAGGGTGGGCAGGGAGGGGTGAAGGGCAGGAATGGCACCGTGGCAGCCTTATGGTGCGCTTGGATTAAAGACTCCTCGTCAGGAAACGAAACGAAACGGACGCCTTGCGTGCTTATCAATAACAGAGCTCGGGGTTTTGATGGAAACGCCACTACTCGCGGGCAGATCCGCACGAGGCCCGAGCCAGACTCGCCGGCGATTCCCTTCGGGCAGCCAATCTAAATGCAAATTCCAATCAAACGGCAAAAGCCGGAGTTTGCTGGGCCGAAAAAAAATTGACAAGCAGAGCCGGAGCACACGTATTTGGGAGAACGGCCTCCTCTTGGGCAGACCTGCTGATCCCGCGCCGCTTTTTCACCCTGAACGCATACAAAAAATAAAGGTGAACATCGATAAAAATTAAAGGAGAACTCTGTTCTCATTTGCAGCCATATTATTCGCATAATATTATCTATAAATATACATAATATTATCTATAAATATATTATAAAACAAGGAGCACTGTCCTCTTCTGTCCCATCCCTGTTAATACAAGGGGAACATTTTTATTTATATGTTTTTTTAACCAAGCTGTAGCGAGCTGCTGTCTCTCCCAGCTGTTTCCCCCACCCCAGGAACATCCCATCAGAGATTTCCAGCGGCTGTCAGCACGGGGAGAGGCATCCTCGTAGCGGAAAAGCTTTCCTGAAGAACCCTTGTGTCGTGACACCCACCTGGAGAACACACGGCACGAGGCCCTTCGGCGGCGCTGATTAAAACGGGGCGCTAATGGCAAACCTGGAAATAACACGGAGGGATTTGGCCAACCTCTTCTCAGTGGTCTGTGGGGACGGGACAAGGGGTGATGGTCATAAAACGGAGCCCAAAAGCTTCTTCTCGGTGAGGGTGACAGCGCTGGGACAGGCTGCCCAGGGAGGTTGTGGGGTCTCCTTCTCTGGAGATATTCAAGGCCCGTCTGGACGCCTACCTGGGCAGCCTGCTCTGAGGAACCTGCTTTGGCAGGGGGGTTGGACCCGATGATCTTTCAAGGTCCCTTCCAACCCCTACAGATCTGTGATTCTCTGGCAAAAGCTGGCTGGAGCCTCACCTTGGTTTTCCCACATTCGGGCACAGCAGCTCGGGGAGAGGACCTGCAGCCCCCAAACCCCCGTGGTGCAGCCCCACAGTGACCGCGGCGCTCAGCCACCTGGGATTTCACACACAGCCACCACGTGCGAGCGTAATCTGATTTCAGTCCGACTCGGGCTGTCAAACCACAACCACGTGCCTGAAAACCAGAGCCGTGCCTGCAGCAGAGCTGGTTCCTCCTGTAACTAAAGGTTCAAAACCAGCCCCCACACACCCGTCCTCCCGCAGCGTTTCGCACACCCAGGCCTGCCCCACCAAAGCTGAGGGTTTCCCTTACAAGAGTTCAGGTTTAAGCCCACCAAAACATCCCCTCCGGTCTTTTCGTGCTGCCTCTGGTGGCAGCCTTCAGGCTATGATGGATGCGCGGAGACGCGAAGCAGAAGCCCGCACAAAGGGCGAGCCAGTGGGTGAGGCGGTTTTGTCTTCAGAAGGGAAGCAGCAACGACTTCTGGCCTCATTAAAGAGCCTCTGTCTGCGTTTTTATTAGATATATTTAGACACTAGTGGCAAAAACATAATAAAACTGGGAGAAAAGCGCTTTTATTCTTACCATACCTCGTTAATCACGCGGATATCAACTAAAACACAGCAAATTCTCCGGACGTGGGCACAGAAATCATTTTCACGGTGCATACGAGGAGCTGGAAAATCTGGGGTACTACCAACCCACACAAGGGTGAGCCGAGATTTACCTCCTGCAGGACTGTATTCCTTCTCCAGCGGAACATTTCTTATCTCAGGCATGAAACTGGGCCAGTAACCCCCCAGATCTCAGGCTCTGCCTTACCAAAGCCCTTCCGCGGTCTTGCAGCAGCTCAGCATCATCCCGCCACGACGCAGCCTCCGTCCCGCCAGCAACCCGCGGCTCCGCAAGCAAGTTTTATTTCCAAACCTCCTGCAAATGTTAATTTGCATCCTCTGGCGTGCACGAAGCACTAATTATTACCTTAAGCGATACCTCCCCAGCTCCGCGGAGACGATAAACCACGGCAAAGGCTGCGTGCGGACGCTCGAGCTGAACAAATCAAGGCGGCACGCCCCGAGCAAGCACGCTGCCCGACCACTAAACACACGTTTCTGTGTGTTTCTGCTGTCCAGAATGTTTTCACAGCGCAAACCGCACCGATGTGGAAGGAAAATAAAGCTGGAGATGTTCTTCCGGATGGTTAGAGCACCAGAAACGAGCGGTGTAATCGTTTCCGTATAAGTAGAAGGAACATAAAGCCGAAGAGCGCACGTGGGGAAAGAAACGGGACTAAAAAATGGATTGACAAAATATTCCAAGGGTTTCCGTGCAGGGCCATAACCTCACACGGCAGGAGTCAGGAAGGGCAGAGCTCACCGTACCGAGCCTGCAGCACCCATCCTGCTCCTCCTGGTTCCCAAATTCCCTCCGTGTGTCGTCCGCTGCCTCCGTTTCTGTCCCCGCCAACTACCCAAAAGATCCTACAGCCCCAAAAACCAGCAGGGAGCCCGCAGGAACGGGACCTTGAGCACTGCCCTGCCTGGATTTTGGTTTGCACGAGTCACCTTTCCCAAAAGGACCCCAGAAAGCAAAACTTGTGCTCCCCCCAAAGGGCCACGGCTGCACCCCAAACCCGCTGTAGGTGAACAAACCCTGGTCGGAGTGGAGCTGAGCCCCACCGCACCTCCTCCGGGTAGCCAGGATCGCTCTTTGCCAGCGAGCAAAAGCCCTTCGAGGAGGGTTTTTCTCCCCTCCATTCACTTTGTTTCAAAGGGCTGAAGAATTCCTTCGGAAGGCTTCCCAATCGCAGGCTCACGCTGGGTTATTTTTAAGAGCACAGAAGCAGATTTTCAAGACCCTGAATGAGGAAACGCAAAGCTTTTATGAAGCAAGAATAGCCCGGACAATGGTCACAATTTCCCAAGGCTCTGAACACGGCGGCTGACAATAAGCTTTATTCCTCCACAAAACCCCCTTCGCGGGCTCCGAGGGGTTTTTTTGTATGATCCAGGCTCGAGTTAGAGAGGTAAAACAAAAAGCTCCGCCGCCGTTTTCAGCGCCGTTTCCTCCAGCAACGCGCATCTGACCGGGGAGACAAAAATCACTGGGAAAAGCCTTGAGGTTATCCCTTTCCTCCCTGGATGGTGGGATGAATCCCCTTTGGTATCCAGACCTCTCCCCATCCTACCTGCACCACCTGGCTGACTTTTCCAAGGTCAGGAGAGAGGGGAAAAAGCCTTTCAGCTTTCTTCACGGATATCTGCACCGCCAAGCCGTGATTCTCCCCCCTACGTGGTCAGCAATGTGCTGCAACCCCTGACCTGCTGCTAAACGGGGGAATCAGATCCAGACATCACATCGCCCCTTCCTCATTCCGAGGAGGAGGAAGCTGTACCTACAAGGAACTTGCTGGTGCAGCCTCCAGCATCGAGGTCTGGCCTTGTGCGAGCCGCTTCTCGCTCACAGCGACGTTGGGGTTGGCCGTGAGCAATCACCGCTGCGCCTCGACCGGCGGATCCGGCTCTCTTTGAGGCTGAGAAAAGAAGCAGGAGCTTCTTGAAACTCGATCGGTTCAAGATGCCCGCTTAGGACAAGACGAATCGCGCCGTTGTTCTCCACCGGCTATAAAGCAGAGCTCGGGGAAAGAGAGGAAGCAAAGAAACGGCTTCGTTACAGGCGGCTACATCTGTCCGAAGGCCTCCCGGTCTCAATGTCTCCTGCTCGAATGCTGGCCTCGCTCTAACTAATTAATAAATAAATAAAGATTAATACAACCACCCGCAGACATCCACGCACCTGTGGGGATGGTTTGAGAGGCTCCTCGCGGCCCGGGATCCCCGTGCCAAGCTCAGCTTCGTGTCGTGGGGCAGGGGAAGCCCTTCGGCGTTAATAACGAGTCTGGATTACTTTATGGTAATTACTTTATGGTAATACAATAAATGTTTTAGCATATCGAGCATTTGCTGCTGAAGAACTGATCAGCACGACTCCGAGTTCTGTGCCAGCATGGGCAAGAATAAAAACTGGTAAGAACCGATAAAAACTGCTACAGCCACCCAGAATGACATAGCGAAGAAGTCGGGTGACCCCTGATTGTGTCGGCTTTCACGTGAAGACCACCATTTTTCCCCTTTCAGTATAAAAAGCTAGAGAAAACAGAAGCCACGGCATCTTCTCCCCTTTCTCCGTGGTCACAGGGTGATGTGAGAGGTGCCGGATCCGCCTCATCCTGCTGCATGTGCTCGTTCATCCTAGCGGAGTCCTCTGCTCACAGGAGCCCTGCGAAACGAGGCCAAAACGGAAGATTAGAAGGAAGAGGTGGCTGAAAAATCCCAAGGAAGAAGAACAAGGGTTGATCAAGCCTCCCCTGTAAATAACCAGCCACGGAAGTCCCCTCCGGATGGAGAGGACCCGAAGAACTGCTGGGGTCTGAGCTGCCACCAGCAGGAAAAAGCGCACGTGAAAAACAAAGCTACGAGCATGAACGCGAAAAGTTCCTCACTTCGTTCTTAATTGGGGGGGAGGAGAGGCCAAACGCCAAGGAAACAAACAGGCTCGGGACAAAACGGGGAAAGGAGACCCAAAGACAGCAGGGAGAAGGACGAACACGCGGGGAGAAAATGTAAATGCACGGAAAGGACGGAGAAACAAAGCTCTACTGAGTCTGGGGATGAAAAGCCCGACGGATTTAACACGCCTAAGCTGCAAGTTCCAACAGCGTTAAGATTTTTATCTGGAGTTTAGCAGGAAATTCAGAGAGCCCTTTGGGTCTGTGTAGTCAGGTTGAAGGATGAAAAACCCACTTTGGGTCAAGTTAAGGCCAGCACTGTGCCCTGGTGGCCAAGAAGGCCAACGGGATCCTGGCGTGTATTAAAAGGAGCGTGGCCAGCGGGGCGAGGGAGGTGATCCTGTGGAGAAGAGAAGACTGAGAGGGGATCTCATCAACGTGTACAAATATCCGAGGGGTGGGAGACAGAAGGATGTAGCCAACCTCTTCTCAGTGGTCTGTGGGGACAGGACAAGGGGCAACGGCCACAAAATGGAGCCCAAAAGTTCCTCACTGAAAGGCAAAAAGAACTTCTTCACTGTGAGGAGCGCTGGGACAGGCTGCCCAGGGAGGTTGTGGGGTCTCCTTCTCTGGAGATATTCAAGGCCCGTCTGGACGCCTACCTGGGCAGCCTGCTCTGAGGAACCTGCTTTGGCAGGGGGTTGGACCCGATGGTCTTTTGAGGTCCCTTCCAACCCATATGATCTCCACTGCCTGCCCTCTTGCCCCTTCTGCTTGGCAGAGCCCTCATTTTGTAGCTGTTCTCCAACACGTTCCCACGGGGCTTTCTCCGGTGCGGCTGAAGGACCAGGCTCTTCCCGTACAGCTTTGTCCCCAGGAAGGGCAGGTTTTCCACAGCCAGTCTGAAGCAAGATCTAAAAACATTTGCCATTTTCAGACATCCCAATCCCACAGTAGCCTCCGACCACATCCCAGGAAGGAGATTTTCCGAGGCTTTGGCTGAAGCTTTGCCAAACAAATGAATAAATCCTAAAGCTGGCACAGCTCGGTACCCTAATCACATTACAACTCAAGCTAAGAACAAAAAAAAACAGTGACAAAAACCCCACAGCCCCTTCATCGTCACGGCTCTGGACACTCAAGAACGAAGCGGGAATTTTCTCCGCAGATTGAAAATAAAATTAAAAACCTACGTTTAGAATAATTTATAAGCAATTTGGGCTCCAAGAAAAACATCTCCACGAGGAAAAAAAGACAACAAAGTTTAAGAAAACGCCATCTGCGGAAGTGCTGTTGAAGATAGCTTGGCTCTGTGAACTAGCCAGAGCTGCGATAAATCTGGAAGAACGGGCTTTGCTGTCTGAACGTCATTAAAAAAGAAAAAAACAACCCCAAAACTCCTTTCCCTTCGCTACGCAGACAGCCAGGAGCTGCTCTGGGAGACAGCGAAGCAAATTTCCACTCCGAGATTCCAAAAGGTCACGGCAAACAATGACCAAAATGCAATCCAAAAGGCAACACATGCTTTTTTTGTCCAATTTAACCAAGCGTCTTCACAGCTCCGGTTATTCCGTGGATCAAGGAACGATAGCAAGGATCACACAGGAGGTTAAATGAGTATACGGGTACCGGGGAACCATTAAAGCTGTGTTTTAAAGCGAGGAGGCCGCGCCGCGGCTCGATTCCTCTTCTTCTCCCTCTCCTTTTGGAGATGTTCCTTGCGATGTAGGGGAAATCAGGGAGATCATTCATTTCATTTCTCATCCCAGAAGAGCAAAAGTCGGAGCAAGGAGGCCTCGGGGTAAGAAGCAATGAAAAGAAGAGCCCAAATCTTGGCAGGTTGGCACCAACACCGCGTGTTTTTCTGCTCCGCTGACCTTCCAGCCCCACACGTGCCCAAGTTTCGCGGCGTTACCTGTTAGGAAGGGGCCAAGCAGACCCTTCAGTACCCCAAAAAAAGAGGTAGAGCCCCAGCTCCTCGCTGCTCTGCCTCTCGTTTGGCTTTTTGAGAAGCAGAAACAGGCCGGCTCCTAGCAGGCAGCCATCCCGCATGACCTCAGGACAGCAAAACTCAGCACATCGGAGTCAAAAAATGTAGAAATCCTCCCAAGGGAGCGCTCTCATCCTCCGGCACCGCCAGCGTTTGCTTCTCAGGTCTTCGGAGAGCCAGGTGAGGCTGGAGACGGGAATATCCTGCAGCGGGGTCATTCAGACAGCGAGCTGACGGTGAGGAAAGGGAGGGGAGGGTGCCCAAAAGGGGAAGGAAAAAGCAAAGAGAACAAGAAGGCGAGAAGTTTGGGTTAGCAAGCTGAGTCTCCTCATCATGGAAAAGGGAAAGCTCGGCCTTTCTCATCAAGATCGTCCTCGTATTTTAAACGTTCTTCGCGGAGGAAGAGCGGGTCTGGGTCCTGGAGGAGAAAAATGAGCTCGAAAAATTAGCCGTGAGATACCTGCCAGCTCCAGCTCCTCACTAACTGCACCCCCGAGACACTCGCAGGAGCCCCGGTGCCATTCATCACTGCCACCGAGTGAAAACAAAGCCGGCAGACCCTGGGGGCAAATGTGAGGAACCAAAGGGAGGAGATCTTTCGACCTTTTTATTCCTATTAGCATTAAATCTCGGGTTTTGTGTGTAGCTCTAGGATTCACGTCAACGGCACCGTGTGGCACACGGTTCCGATGCGGGGGTTTTCCACGAAGCAGGGACCTGTTGCATGGCCAAGAGCTGGAAGAAGAAACAAATCCAAGTTCCTGGGGTGCCTCGAACCCCACGTGCCGTGTCCCACCCCTGGTAGGAGCAGCAAAACATCCACCACCCGGAGCTTCGAGTCTTCCTCTCCATGGACCATGGCAACGACAACTCTTCCCTCCTTCCGCGTCCTTGTTGTTGTTTGGGAACTCGCAAGGGAAGGCTCAACACCAGCTAATTATCAGACGCCACAGTAATTAGTGGCAGCCTCCCAAGGCATCCATCTGGGGCTGCTCTGCCCATCGCTGGCTCCTCCTCAAGCCCCACGTGAAAAAACTCGAGGTGCGGCGGATTCATTTCCCGAGCTCTTCCCAGGAGAGACGCCTAAGGAAAGAAATATCTCACCAAAACAACACACAGTCGGTTTGTTTTTTTAATTATTATTATTATTATTTTATTTCTGGGAGTCTGTGGTAAAAGACGTGTACAGATTTCATCCCGAGGCGCTCGAGGACAGGGAAAAGCAAAGCACACGCTGGGGAACCGAGACGCGTTGGTAGGATCACGTACGGCATGGAGGGTGTTGGTGGGTTTAATTGCCTGAATATAAGCAAAGGATCCCATTTCTACACCAAGTTGCCAGACAAATTCATCATCATTTGTTTAGCTGAACTTAGCAAGTACTCAACCTGTGACAAAGCGTCCCCTAAGGAAGGCGACAGATGCGTGGGACAACTTATTCCCTCCTCAACGACATTTCGGCGCTCAAATAAATCGAATTTGCTTTCAAACGAGTTCATAGATGACCAATACATGGTCAATCCTTTTGTGCAGCACGAAAAGGCTGCCACAAAGCTCATCCTGCAGAGCCCGGTGTCAGAACAAGCTCGTGAGCACAGCAGCGCCCTGAACCAAGACGTAACAGGAGCGGGATCGATCCGCGGGCTACCTGCACTGCCAGCATCCCCGAGAAGTGTCGGATGGGAAAACACCTCTAAGTGTTCCGAATCGCTTCACGAAACGAGGCAGGGAAAAGGCTAACCAGCTGGAAACTCTGCAGGAAGAAAAGGAAGAGTTACCCACACAGCGGGAAATGTTATTTAGGATTTTAAACCTAAGAGGGTTTCCTGCCTTCGTGGGTTAATGCCATGTTCTGCTTTTAGACAAGTGACAGCCAGCTTCTGAATGCGTCAAAACTCACGGAAGGGGAAGGAAGGGCAGGGGATAGGCAGAAAAAAAACACCCACGCCCGACTCCACGCAACGAGATCCCAACCTTTCAAGAAACTGATAGGATGGGCAGAAGTCCTGAGACGAGTTCAAACCACGTCAAGAGTTTCCCAGGGAACTTTTACATCAAAGCAACAGATAATCTGTGGTCACTAGTGGGAGTCTTAGGGTTCCCTCCCCCCAGAGGGGCAGAAAACGTCGATTTTCTTGCTTGATGAGTCTCAATTCTCTGTATTTCAATCGATTTATTCAACAAGGGAAAGGTCACTTCACAGTTTCACTGCACGCATCAACACAGCCTCAAGAAACCGACTGCCAGCCACCACGAGTCGGGGGGCAAATGCCAGCAGAGGGAGCACAGCACACCTATGCACTTCATATATATCTATAAATATCTATAAATATCTATAAATAAATATAAATAAAGATATTGGAACTTTCTTTATAGTTACAATGATCTTGTAGGGATTGTCCAGCAAGTCGAGCTACAAAATGTGCTTTCAGAAACCATTTGTGACAGATCAGTCCTCTAAAACTGCCCTTGCTGGTAACGGGAGTTAATTAAGTAATAGCAATGATCTAAGAAAAATGGGGGTTCAATTTGCTCTTCAAAACCAGGCCTGCAACTGCTGTGTACTGACGTCGATTTACCTGGTTGGCCAGCACTCAAGGCTTCCTACACCCGGGCAACTCAGGGATCGATGAGCTGTAAGCCACGGAGCTATACGTGCTTCTGTCTTCATCCTCCCTAACAAGCCCCAAAACCTCAAATTGGCTTTGCACCTCCTTCGCAGGCTGCATCCACCAACATCCACCTGATTTGCATCTGAGAATCAGACGTCTAGGCTGCAGGAGCCAACTCAACCACGGCAATCACCGGTAAACAGTACTTTAAAGTCTTCTCCGAGGAGCAAAACTGCGGGCTCTGCTTTTGAGGATACGTCTAAATTGCAACCACAGCTCCGCAGGCGTACTCAGGCCAGCCTCAGCATCACCATGGGTTGTATGAGACAGCTGAACATCCCAGCTGCATATCCCAAATCCCACCTGAATGCTACCTCTACGGACTAACAGAAATGTCGACCTGCCTTAAACTGTCACATGCTTAAGTGTGCATATGAATATCACTCGTCTTTTTCTCAAGGAAACATAAAAATGAACATATTTTGCTTGCTAGGTGGTTAGGACATGAGGATCCCAAGCTGGGTTGGGATTAATTCATTAAAGTAACAGCAAAAAGTCCAACCTGGCTTAAAATCTCAGCATTAGGAACTGCTTCACAATGTTTAGTCAGTTCCTGACCCAAAGAGGGGTATTTAGCACAGATAAGAGGTAGGGAAGGGAGACGACAAGCACCAGGAAAACCGATCTGCTGATGAGGAGACTGGATCCAATGACTGGGTCCACTTCTCTTCCTCCACTTCTCTTTTCCTCACCCAGCAGAGAGTGTGAGAGAGGGGAAAAAGAACAAATACACAGCCAGAAGAGACAAACTCTAAAAAATTTAACATTATCATGGGATTTCAAAACTTAGTAAGTCTTGGAAAACAGACTCAAGATGGTGTCTGGCTCCCTGCGTGCAAGCACGCCCTGGGAACGCATCAACGCCATTTAAATCCTTGTCTGAACAGTCCCAGATATTACAGTCCCAAATATTGACAGGAAGACAACGATGTCTCCCATCCCACCTTAGCAGCACATAAACAGCCTTCCGATTTTGCAGTTTATCATCGAGAAACAGCCTAAATGACAGCAGTCCAACAAACCACGTTTTTCTTCTTTTCCCTATCTGCTGCTTTTGCTCTGATTTGACAGCTGCCAAAAGCCGTCCTCACGTGCAAACAAACACGAGAGCTAACAGTGCTTGCAAAATCAGAGAACTTCGGAAAACTATTTGGGACTTCTGCAAAAAGACAGCGAGGAGTTTGAGGGCTGGCCGTACCACGGCCGAGCTGCCAGAGGAATTTGGCCGTACCGGGCTCAAATGAAGGCAGCCAATTACCCCTGCTCCGGGATCTCTTAACACTGAACCGAACCGGTGCAAAGTCTGATTTCTGGAAAGAAAAACCTTAAAATGAGAGATATCACAAAGCCGTTAACTGAATATGGGTAACACCAGGACCCTCAGACCACGAGGTTAGGGGGTTTGTGAGGGGAAAACACTTTTCCCATCACCACGTAATCACTCCGCAGTCCATTTGCGATTGATATAAAGAGGTTTCAGGATTATTCATCGCTTGATGAAGCCTGACAACGTACAAAACACGCTCCATGTGACACGGTACCTCAGATACATGACAAACACCGATCAAAACACGCCTGTGATGCGTGTGATAGGCTTTGGCACCTCACACAGGCAGATTTCTCCCCGAAAACAGATAGCCGCCTGCATGTGACACCCGCTGCAGGAAACAGACTTATTTAATCTCATTTTTTTACAGATTAAATAGCCTCATGGCACAGAAACCAGTGATTTTAAAGCCAAACTACCCGACGAGGCCACCAGCCCTCACAAGCTACCAGAGGGCAGGAAGAAGCAACAGGAGCCGACCCCAAATTTTAGACACTGTGTTTTAGTGAACCTTTAATAGCAATTTAGTGAACCTTTAATACCAATTTAACCACTTCTGGCCCCTTCAGAGAAAACTGTTTCCTTGGGGACCAGCACGACTGGGTATCATGCAAGCAGTGGTAACGCAGTAACCAACATGGATTTAGTTTAATTCCACTAATTTAGTTTAATTCCACTACTTATGGGGAATTTTTATTAGGAAGAGACCTCTACATTTGAGGGGTGAACAGCTGGAAAAATAACATTTAAAAATAATTTTAAAAACCACAAGGATAACCCCCCCCCCCCCAAAAAAAACCCCGGGGGGCCCGTGCCCCCGGACTGTACCACTCCCCTCACACGCCCTGCCCCGCCATGGGGGGGGATCAGCACCCCCCCCATGACCGGTACGTGGTACGGTCCAGCCTACCTCTCGGCGCCCTCGCTGCGCCCTCCCGGCGGAGCCTCGGGACCGGCGGGGGAGGGGGGGAGCCGCGGCCCCTGCCTCGCTTTGCCCCCGCCTTGCCCTGCCCTGCTCCCCCCCCGGCCCCCCCCGCCGTCGGCGAGCAGTTGGTTCGTTCCGAGCAGCCGGCCGGGCTTCTCCCTTTAGACCCCCGGCTCCCTCACGTCTTCGGCCATTTCCGACCGGACCGGCGGAAGTTGCCGAAGTGGCGGCGGAACTTAACGGGCTGAGCCGAAAGGCGGGCGGAGATAGCCGAAGCGCTGACGGAACTTGCCGAAGGGTTTTAGGGAGCGAGGAACGCGAAAGAAGAGGCCGCTCCGGAAACTACCGAAAATTGCCGAAGCGTCCCACCTCTGCTCCGTCACGAAGCGAAGTGCCCGAAGCCGCAGAGCTCCCGCCGGCTTCCACAGCCGCCCGCTGCCGGCGCCGAGCGGGGCGGCCGGCCGAGGCGGAGCGCTGGCCCTTTAAAGGGTGGAGGGGGCGGAGCGGCGCCTCCCCCTCCTGCCCCGAGGTGGGCGCCGGCCGCTGCGCATGCGCGCTGCGCCCAACCGCTTTTCCCGCCTAAAGGCGGGCGCGAGGGGACGCCGTGAGGGGACCCGGTCCTGTCAGGGACCTGCGTCCTGTCAGTGCCCGGCGCGGCCCCAGCTGAGCCCCAGTTGCCTCCCAGCTGTGCCCCAGTAGTCCACAGTTGTGCTCCAGTAGCCCCCAATTGTGCCGCAGCAGCCACACACTGCACCCCAGTAGCCACCAGCTGTGCCCCAGTAGCCCCCCAGCAGCTACCCACTG
>CM021767.1:117032031-117051385 GCA_011076525.1 Nettapus auritus
AGCAGCCCCTCAGTTTTGCCCCAGCAACTACCCACTGTACCCCAATAGCCACCAGTTGTGCCCCAGTAGCCACCAGTTGTGCCCCAGCAGCCCCCAGTCATGCTCCACAAGCCCCCAGTTGTGCCCCAGCACCCGAGAGGCACCCACGGAGCTCAGTCACCCCTCGGCTCTGTGGTCAAACCTCTACTGGGACTGCAAAGGTTGCCATCAATCCCCTGCAGAGATATTCAGGTGGCTTCTGATCAAAGGGCCCATGAAAACAAGTATTTGCTGGGATGCTGATACAGAGATGTAAAAGTGACTGCAGACCCTGCTTACGGGATCCTACACCATCACCACCAATTTCCTTTCATTACCAAGTTAAATCAAGGTCCAATCTGGACAGTTTGTATTAATATGACAAATTATGACTCAATCTGGACAAAAGAGGTTTAAATACTATAGTGGTGCAAAACGTCATTCGTGGTTTTAACCTTTCTTTTCTGTCTAAACAGCATTTACGCTGACAACAGCATTAACGCTGTTAAGAGCAGCTATGTAAAATGCAGGCTGACAAGTACCAAACATACCAAAAGATGGTGACTGAAGCAAAAGAATTAGAAAAAATAAAAAATAATAAAAATCAGTGAGGAAATAAAGGGGAGAAAAAAGCAAAGTGATGGTGCCAGTTATCATCTTACAAGAAAGCCAAGCCAAACAGAGCTTCAGTACTTTTTATTACTTTATGCACTTTAATTTTGCATATATATTAGGGCCCCATGAGAGGCAATCTTATCTATGGGAATCGAGTCTTACCCCAAAGCACCCAAACTGACAACTTTTGGGGGACTAAAAAACGTGACAGAAGAAACAAGGCTTTATCTCCATAGGAGTGCGTAGGGTGGCAACTGTAGCGTGTCTCCAGGAATCTCAGCTTTAATAAAACATGAGAACTTGAAAGCTGCACGAAAACCACTTTTCCACTGCTCTGCACTTTTAGCAGTCATTTAACACATGTGTAAAGAAACTAACTTTTATACCAAGATGAAAAAACAGCAGGGGGTGAGGGGGAGAGCAGGTCTACCTGTTGTTAAAGAATACAAAAGGAAATCTCACCACAGGGGAACGCGTACAGAAGGGCAGGAATAGGTACTGCACGTTCAAAGGATCTCACAAATTATTTTATATATTCCAGGAAAAAGAAAACGGACTTACAGCATTGCCCACTCTAAAGGCAAGGTTTTCACCCAAATTGCTGGACACAGCCATGTTGTCCTAGCACACTCGTGTACTGACACCAGCCATGGCTTGAGGTGACGCTGTCTAGCCTGCTCTACCTGGAGTTCTGCTTCAGGAAGCGAGGTGACAGTAAATCCCTACAGGGCACGGCTGAGGAAGAAATACAGTTGGAGAACTTGTATGTCAGGACACGAGGCGAGAGACCAGTTCTTATCCCAGCTCCCAAAAGGAAACAAGCTCTCAGGAACAGCAGGCAGCATGGCGAATCCTTCTTTCAAAGTAGTCTCAAGGCTGCTGCACGTTACATTGATGTAGGCAGCTTCAGATTTAAACCCCTTCTCCACGTACTGACCCCTTCTTATTCCAATGTGACAGGAGCTCGGTACAAAAGGGGAGTTTTCCATTTCCCTCCCATCGAGCCAAAACTCCTCAGCTGCCTTACGCGTATCCCAACAGAAGTATTAGCGTGTTCAAACATAATTTCCCACCCTTTCTGCTATCAGGGCTTTTGTTTTCTTACAGCCTGCTCATGCCAAGAGCACACGTAAGGTATTAGCTCAGAAATTGATCCTAATGGGCAGTCTGTAAGCTAGGATGAATAACAGTTTAAACAAATACAAGTTGCATGACTCCTTTCCTAGCAGAGGAAACACGGTGAGGGTCTGTGCTGGCACGCACCCCAGGAGAGGGAAAAACTGCTGCCCACCAGAGGCTATAGGGAAAAGCCAAAATCTAAGAAACCCTGGCTTCATTAATCCCTCTGCTCACCGAACAACTTATTTAGACACCTGTGTATGATTTCATGCTGGGAATCTCCCTTGTGTTACTTTTTAAGAAGCTCTACAGCTGGCAGCTGCAATTTAATACAGTGGGTGCCACCACTCCTTTGTGTCCTCCTTTTCTCCATTTCAATAGTCCCCACTTGACCTCTTTCCCTTACCGTCACCAAATTCCCCCTCTCCTCCCACTTGTGGTTCTCACGTCCAACATACCGATGTTTCCTCTGTGCTATAAATTACACCGAGTCATTTCAAGCAGGTATTAAGGAGTTTCGGAGCCAGCCAACACGCAGATCCATGGCACGCTTCCATGGCCTGGAATAAACCTCAGAAAAACATCCGTTGATCCTCAGGAGAACAACAGTCGGAGGGGAGGACCCTGAACTTTCATCTTTTCCCTACTTATGGGCCTTTTGGTAAACCTTTTTTTTTTTTAAAGCTTCTTTCTCCTCCCTTCCACAGGAGATGGCACCAAAACCATCTGTGGATTTCACGAGTTCTGTGGATTGTTTTTAGACTGCGCTCTTCACCTCAGACATTCCCATCAGATTTCATAGGATTCAGTCGCTTGTTAGCCCCCAGGGTGCTGTAGGTGCTAAACAGGTAATAAACATTTCCCAGTCCCTATGGAACAACTACACCTACACGGCAAACCTAAATTCTCAAGCCTGCTGAGCCTCTGTCCGCTTTTGTCCATCAGATAACCCACAGCACACTTCATAAAAGAGGAAATCTTTATCTGGAATGCTGGCCAAACTCCAGTTTAGGTAGTTCCATGCTGATGATTTACAATCTCCCCTGCAGTTTTTAGTGGATATGGATTTTTTTTTCCCCTTACTTTATGTCCTAAAAGTAGTGGCCTGGTCCTGTTTATGCTGTTGGAGCAGCTGCCAGGCTTTGCAGTGTAAGTAGCTGCATTTCAGGGGTAGGCAACGCTTAAATAAAGCATGTTGAAGACCCCATGGGCACAAGAAGTACTTCAACAATACACCCTACTGCTGGGCATAGGGCTAGAACACGTAGGGAAACTCAGCAATGAGCTGAATAATACTGGAACAGTAATAATAAACAATTAGAAAAGGGAAAAATTAGCATAAGAGTGGACACATGAAGTGCAAAGACTTTTTCATCTCAAATACTAATGCAGGCTTGGACCCAGCACAGCTCCAGCTGGAATCCAAAGAGCAAGGACAATGAACCCTCAGCGTCCCGCACAGGGAAAGCAGATCATGGTGGCAGGAGAAATTAAGTCTATAAAAGCAGGGAAAGCTTTGGACAAGATGCTGGGATGCTAGAGGACACTGCCTGGTAGTAAAAAGGTGTGAGGACAAGAAGTGTCCGTTCCCTTGTTAACAAAGGCCCATTTTACATAGCTATGCGAAAGAAAGAAAAACTGAGGCAAGAAATGAGGCAGAAGGTTTTGTTTTAAGGTATAATTTTGTGGATCACACTCAGAGTATGTCAAGTTCCACCACCACACATTTTATTAAGAGCAAACATTCTAGATAAATTAATTGACTGCACTATGCTTTGTTTAGAAACCCATACACAACCACGCTGTGTTATTATCTTCCCGAGAACCACAAGGCCTAAAAGGGCAATTTTCATATTTCAGCAACAATGAAGTTAGGAGAGATGAGGACGGTGGTTACAAATAAACCGTGAGAGACCAGATGGCTCAGAGGATGGGTAATGAGACATGCAGCTTTCCCTCCTCCCCCAGCGTGTCCCAAATCATTAGCGACAGAAAGCTGTTACTAGCACTGGGTGAGTATTTTTCACAAGTGGTTTATTGACCAAAACGTGGCTTTGCCCGTCCCCAAAACTACCGGCAAACCACATTCCGTATGACGAGTCCCTCCAGGCTGTGGTGGAGCTCGATGGTGTGCGAGGGTGAAGGCGGAGGCTGTTGTCTTCCTGCCCCACGTGCCCATAACCACTCGCAGCAATTCCACGGCAATTTTGTGGACCTAGCCCTGATTTCCTTTGCCTTTTTTTACGGCTATCTAAAAAAATGAAATGCTTTGAGTCATGACTGAGTCCGTGTGTGTGAATCAAGCCCAACCAGGCGAATTAACAGCAAGCTGTTACTCCCAGCGGCCTGCGTGATGGTGGTACCCAGAGAACAGAGGTGTTCCACGTGAGCCAGTACACGGGTGGGTTCATGGCACAGGAGCTAAATAACCAGCTCAGCTTCTTTATCTGTCCTACAAATGTTATTCCTCTCCCATCCGCACCTCGGCCCTCGTGGGATGTGCAGCAGGGAGAGCAAATTTGCCTGAACATGCTACGCTTGTTTCTCTTTTTATCTAGGCTTTTTTTTTTAATCTAGACTTAGCTCTATCACTCTAAAAAAAATATGAGTCACGCAGCATCAAAAAAAATCGAAGATATATCTAAATTAAATTTATCTACAGAAATTAAAAAAAAAAAGCATGTTAAGAGATGTTCATATCACAATGCTCCTGGAAATTTCAGTGACTATTAATAAAAAGGGGCTTCGAAGCAGGAAGCAGCAACTCAGTCTGGTGACAGCCAAGCAAAGATCATGCTGGATCTCAGCTACGGCTGTGACACAATCTCAGCGCTGCCTTCTTGGTCGAGGCTCCTTCAATGCCTGAGCCCCGCTGTGCCAAGGACTCTGCCTCATTTCTGTAGAATTCCCGTGAATTCCTGAACTGCTACAGCTAACCAGGCTTCCCTTCATCTCAGAACAGATGCTTTGAAGTTTTCCAGAGACACCCAAGAAAGAAGACACATCCAAATACCTAGACTACCCCCAAACTCCACCCTGGAACAGATGGCGAGGTTATAAATACAGAAAGCATCTGGTAACTACTGGTATGAAAAAGCTGGCAAGCCACGGTTTATTCTGTTCTACTAAATATTCCGTAATTTGAACTATATTTAAGCAGGAGTTAACAAGAAGCAATCGTTTCATTTGTATCTAGCAGAATCCCTAACCACCTACACGCTGCAGCGGAGCTCGTGCATTACGCTCTCGTCTACCAAAAGCACTTTTTTAATTAAGCGTTCAGCAGTATTTAAACTCAAATTAAAAGCGACTGCACAACAAGCCGCTCAGCCCCTCCTCGGTAAAGTATAAAATCATCATTTTAAGCGTGTGCATCAGACAAACAGACTCGAGGCCACGAGTTTCCAGCACTTCAGCTCGCCCTTGAGTCCGCACAATCTGAGGGACTCTGACAACCTGCCAAGATTGCCGGGAGTGCTTCAAGAGGCAGAAAACTCCAGGAACCCAGACTCCGCTCGCGCAGACCCACATGCTCAAGCCAGCTGCTTCATTTGTCCCCGGGTTCAGCTGCCACAGTGGAAACTGGAGATAATACTTCCTACACAACCGTGAGAAAAAAATCTGGTAGAAATTATAGTCAGAATATGTTAAAGAAGGCCGGTAAACACATACACATGGTGAAAAAACACAAAAAACACCTCAAAACCTCAAAGCAAAGCCAGACCTGAGTGCGCACACTACACATGTAACCCCAAAACGTGTGATCCCCAAACTCTGCCTAAATCATCTTTTGGGACAATGCTCTGCAGCTGAGTGAATCGTCTGCGATTGCTGGAAATCCAAAGCGATAGCACGCATGAAACGATCAGCCCGGATTAAAGTCACATGGGGAAAAAGGCTGCAAAAGGCTGTCTGCCGGGATCGTGTTAGAGGTCCGCTGGAGACCCCGCCGTCAGGCCTGGCTGTGTGCAGAGAGCCTTTTAAAATGAGAGAGAAAGAAATACTCCTCGGAATTGGCTGATAAGGGAGCCTTAAATTCCAGATACAGAAGGAAGAACAAATACTAACAGCGGGGCCCTGCGAGCCCTGGATGTAAGAGCTGACAGACTTCCCCACAAAACAGGTGCTGAACAAACAGGAGGTGATGCTGCCACGGACTTTTGGCAAATAGCGAGGATGTGATAATAAGAGCTGCTTGTGATCACTCAATTCAAGCCTCCTTCCCACAAATTGGTTCGGTTTAAGCAAAATCAAAGTGGGTCTGCGAGGTTTTCAGTTCCATAAAGGGAAGTTGAGGTAATTAACTGGTTTGTGAAGCTGACCGGGCTGCACGGCTGAAAGGCTCCAACGAGGCCTTGAAACCCAAGAACAAAAACCATCTGCCATTTGCATCCTGAATGGAGGAGCCGAATAAAAAGCACGCATGGGGATGCCAGGAGAACACGCAGGCAATTAGGGAGAGCCACGCTCAAGCCTCCAGACTTAATAAATGAGCTGCACCACCACCCAGCCACGGCAGCATAGGACGGCAGCATTTCAACCAGGTCTACACAACACCCGAGCTAAAATTCAGAAATCTTAAGCTTAGAAGTGTTAGAATGAACCTCCCCAGCCTGTGTTTGAGTGCCAATGTGCACGTTGGGTGCTCTCAGGTGTAACAACGCACCACACCAACAACACCAGCCCCCTCCAGCCAGGGCTCCTTGCAAATTGCAGAGGGCTCCACGCAGAATTTCTCCGTTTTGGGATGAAGGACTGGAGAAGGCAGCACTCGGGGAAGCCACGGCATCAACCGCACACGGGCCTCGAGGACAGAGTTTGAATGGAAACATAAAAGGCATGGAAATACGGAGCGTAAAACGCGCCATCAGATCCAAGTTACATTGTGCTAAAATAACTCGGCACCTGCCTTCGATAAAATAACGGGGCTCTTTGGCCAAAAAGGCATTTAGATCTTATTTATTGCGATTTTAGCAAAGCGGCAAGAAATCTGGGGAATTATTGGTAAAGCGGGGAAATGGGGATCAATAGACAACGGCGAGATCAATAAGAAACTCTAGCGAGCACTTCAGTGCTGCAGGTTTTTTAGAAAGCATCATGACAAAGTTAAATAATAATAAATGTCATCTTTTGAAGCACAACCTATTTCAAGGCCTAAATTTACTCTAAGGTACCAAAATGATTTAAATTGGAATATATATATATATATATATCCAAGCACGATAGGCCTGCTGCCAAAATCGACCACTAAAATAAGGAAACAGTTGCCAAGTGTGCTTTTTCGCAGGGCAGAAGGGATACCTTCTTCTTTCCACCCTGCACTCCGTTCTATTATTAGTGAGTTAAAAACGGAGAAGCCAACTCAAAGCTGAATCATTTTGCAAATATTTCTTAAAACAAAAAACTTTCTATGTTGTTTTTTTCTCTCACCTGCAGGATCCTTAAACATATTTGCAAAAGTGCGGGACGGAAATCCTGAGGCCTGATCCCTTAATGCTGAAGTCAACGTCACTGCATAATGCCATTAATGCATTTATCAGGCTCCATCTTCGCAGTGATCAGCTTTTTAGCCCCGTTACACAATTCCCATTAGAAGGCTATTCAAGAGCCTCGCTTGGATTGAGGCATTCTGCTCATTTCCAGCTTGAACATACTCAGAGCTGTTTGTTCTCGTGCCTGAATTGTTATTTAGCTTAAATAACTCTTCTCCCTCTCTGGTGTTTATGGCGTTGTCTTTAAAGAAAAGGAAGATCATTTTTCTCTGCCTTTTTTTTGTCACTGGCTTACCATCCCAGCTCCTCTAATGGGGTTGTGTGGGGTTGCCGTTAATACGTAGATTTGTTAATTAATATATTTGTTAACACAGTGGTCTTGAGACCAGATCTTGAGGATCTCTGCTGCTAACTTGCCCGACAACCCTTTTCCAACCACCCTACCTTTTCTCCTGGGACTGTAGGATTTACTGATGCAAAACTATGAAAACAGTTCGGTTCCAAGTGATTGATTTAAACCATCTTGCTTTGTATTTTAAATCCTTTTTTTTCTCCTAACCAAAGGCTGCCTTTTGCTGGAGATGAACAACAAAGGGCTAATTCTCTGTAAATCAGGCCTTTGGCTAACTGGAGAGCTGTCCTACTTTCTCAGTTGGGCATTTGTGTAAATTAATAAACTACGCAAGTTCACACGTTTTATGTTAAAAATGGTAAATGAAGCTTCTTAATGACTAGCCTGACTTTTTAATTGTACTTAGGATTTATGCCACAAATAAAAAAAAAAACAATTAGAGTGTAGGAAAACGGCATGTAAAATTTGTAGTTAAATAAAATTAAGCTAAATGTGCTGAATACATGGTTTTAAATGAAAACAAACTGTTTCATTGTACAAAGGAATTCTGCAGCCTATATATAGAACCAATTTTATCTATTCAGCATGTCTTCAGGTTTTCAGAACTTGAAACGAAATTAATTTCTATTCTCATGCAAAGGACAAGATGATCCTGAAGTAAAATAGATGCGGCAAAACCTCTTTAATTGAATGTCGTCTTTTAACCCAGATCGCTCCCACAGCTCAATTTGCCCACCGCCCGTGTCGTGAGCAGATGGAAGGAAGAGCAACATCAGCGAGCAGAGGTGGAAGGGGAGCACACAACTGCTTCTGCCAATGTTGGTCCTGCCGAAAATGCCTGTGAAGTATGTCACAGAGTGCTCAGGGCCGTCAGAGCTGATGCAGACCGTACCTGATGCACCCCAATGAGCACTGGGCTGCTGAATTTTCAGGACTACGGAGCAAGGCACTCAAGGAGCTCATCAGAAACTCTGAGATCGTCCAACAGGTGGCAACGCACGTGTTTAATCGATACCAATACCGGCTCCCAGGAGAGCAAGAAAAAACAGTAATTTGCTCTTCCAGCTACAGCAATGTTCCACCGAAACCACTGTGTGGAGTTTTAAATTCATTCCAATTTAAAGTCCACAGAATATTCCGAGTTGGAAGGGACCCATAAGGACCATCCGGTCCGGCTCAAAAATAAGAAAAATTCTTTTTCCCAGTGTAACAGAACAATACTACATTTTGTCTTTTTTTTTTTAATTAAAAGAATAGGTTGAACTTCAGGAGCGTTACTGTACTGGAAGCAATAGAAGCAGCATCATAAAAAGATGCCACCGGGATCTGTTAAAGCCAACAAAATTGAAAACACGTAGAAGGAACGGAGCCAAAAGCCCAGAACCAGATTTCAGCTCGGCAGACGCTGTGGCAGGGGGCCAAGGGGAGGATTTGTACCAGGAGCAAGGAGTGGGGTGGCTCCTGACGCAGCCCACAAACCAGATATTGGGGGCAGACAACCCAATGCCATCACCTGGATGGAGCAGCCGGGGTGAGAGCAGCGAAGCGATGCCCGTTTCAGCCTGCTGGGGCTCTCTCCTGGCGCATCTAAACTCAGCTGTAAAAAAATTCTCATAGTAAGCCGTACCATTAATAGCCACGGAGCTGTTATACACCACTCGCCTTCTTCAAAGGGCCGTGAAACCAGTGACTAATCCTCACAACCACCTCCGTAGGTGCAGGAACTGCTTCAAGATGGAAACAGCGGCAAAATGCCGAAGTCGTCAGCCACAGCTCCTAAAAGGGAATTTTAAAACTCAACCAAGCCCAAGGCAAAAATGCTGGGCTCCCAGTCACTGCCCCCTATCACACGGCAGAATTTCCCTTGCATTTCCTTTGTAGACACCTACATTTCCATTGGAGACACCTACTACCTAAAATACTCCTCCCAACACCCCGAATCCCTGAATTCATAGAATTATTTCTCAAGTGGGTGTGAGACTGCTGTCGTATCTCCTCTGCACAGGCAGCGATGGGCAGAGCAGCAGAGGAAACAAAGCGGATGCAGTGATAGTACAACGGAGATCAACAGGAAGCTCTGGCCACCAACTTGCATTTCAGCTGATGTGGTTTAACCGGGGCAAAAGAAACCCAACAGCAACACACACCAAGAGCAGAACCTACTCATCAGAGCGTCAGTAAATCACAGTCCCAAGACTCTCATCTCCACCTCTACCACCCTGGGAAGATTCCCAGAATGGCTCCACACCCCAGTTTTCCCTCTAGCAAATGGAATTGCCTTAAAATTTTCAAGAAAACTACAGAACAAGGTCAGGCTTGTAAAAAACTCTCGGAGGAAAGGCAACGTGGAAGTACAGAGCATCTCTGTCACCAACGCCCCGCTCAGCGGAGATCTCCGGAGGAGACCAGAACTGGAAAAACGTTTTTTAAAAGTGCTAGAAACAACAATATGTGACTGAAGGGAGAATAAACCCGACACACTCATGTTTTCAAGCACCTTAATAACATTATCAACGAACCCCGATGCATCCTCTCCGCAGACGCGGCGCTGACAATTGATTCAAATGGATGCCACGTCGGTAATACGCCTGGTTTGACTCTCGAGCCGAAGCAGATAAATGCAGAGATTGCTCTTCCTCGGTATTTGTATGCTAATACGCACAGCTTTAGGGAAATTGTTGCGACTCAGCCTACAATTCATTCGGTGCAGCCGGTGACATTCAAGTACCCACCAGCAATTTTTGGGCCGCTCGCAGCGCTTCTTAGGGGCTGTCATCAGTCTGATGCGTTATCTTCTCTGCAAAAACCCGTCACGAGCACCAGGCAGGCTTCCCCTTGGTTCAGATAGGCAGGATTAGAGCTGACTCATCCTCTTTTTTTTTTTTCCTCCCCCTTTCCTGCCAATTTGTAGAGGCTCATTTTCAATTTAGTTTTCCCATGTTATGTGAGGAGAAGGCGCCTGGATGCGTGCGTGTGCATGCAAGAGACGGTTTGTTTTTAATCTCCAGCTATTCCTCTTGTTAACAGTTTCTTCTGCTTCAGCTCCTCGGGGGTATTTTATTATTAAAATCAAATGAATTCTCTTTTTTCCCCCCTCGCTTTTATTGAGACAACAGGACTTGCGGGAAGCCCATACAGAAGGACCCGCTTGCCATCTCGCATCCTAAGTCCTTCGCTGCGGTTCCCCACGAGGCAGGCGAGCAGCCACATGTCCCGCAGAGCCACACGGCTCCCCGGCACGGCCAGCTTCTTCCAGAGCCACTTCTGCCCAAACCACCACCACATGTAAACGAAGAACAAGTTTTCCTGTCAATACAGACCACCATGGTCCCTCCTCATGGGCGCTGCCAGGGATCTGCTCTTGAAAACTGGAGCTGCTCCTCTCCCCGAGGCTCCGCAGGTACCTGGGCTGCCCCTCGGGCCTGTTTGTCATCATCTTGTGCAGCTTTAATTACCCTAGCAGACCTGTGTCTCTTCGTCAGGGCTGACTGAAATACTCTGGCAGGCTCCAAAATTATTGGGGTGGCACAAACGTACACGCCTGGTAAGACTGGATGAGGCCGAGTGTAATCTGGTAAGAAAACAACGTGCATGTTTGATCGTAAGGGCAAAACAAGGGAGTGCCACTGTGGCTCCGAGCAGAGATCACCCACAGAAACCACCTACGGATTCTGAAAAAACAGTACTCGGATGTACTAAGGAATAAGGAAATTTCCAACATGCCACATTCATGAAGAACCCCCTAACTCACTTAAGTCATTTCTTTTTGCAGATGTCCACTCCGACATCTCCAGGATCTCTTCAGACTACGGCTAAGGCCAGCTGAGGTTGTGGCACGTAGAGGAAAACCTCAAACGCATGAATTTCTTTATTACTTCAGTTCCTCTCACTTCACCACCACTGTGAATAAGTTTTGCTGGGCTCTCCTCTTGATGGGCTTTCCCGGAGACTTGAAAGGCAACAGACACACGAGCCAAAAAGTCCTCAGGTGGCCAGAAATGCCTTACAATAAGCAGACGCGCTCCCTTCAGCCTCTCTCCAACCCCCACTTAATCAAGCGGCTTGGTAAATTGATGAATTACAGCTAAACGATCTCGCTGCGATGCCTTCTGCTGAGGGATGAAGAATACCCTGCCAGAGCCTCCCGATTCCAGGTGATGGATTTGAGCCCAGGCTGCAACACAATTCCTTGGGGCTGACAAGCTCAGCTATTTTCACTCTTCATCTTTGGAATATTCGATCGAATAAATCCAAGGTCATCATTTCCTAGGTGGGCAAGGTTGTTCAAAACACCAGGAGCCCTCCGATTGTTTTTAACTGCAGCAGAAAAAGCGGAGGACATTCACGTAGGAGCTCAGCTCTAGTGCTGGACATACCTACAACCAAAGCACACCTTTGCTGGAGCACGAACGAGCAACTGTGGAGTTGCATTCATCATCTCACGGCCCAAAGCTCGTACCATGCAGCCCTCAGGGACACGGACCCCTGGGGACCAACATTTCTCATCTTCGGTCACAGTCTGGAAGGTTTTTTTCTTTTTTCGTGTTTCCGATTTGATAGGAGGCAGCTTGGCTGGACGGCAGCACTTTGAAGATGTGGGAAGCAGAGAAAAGATAATTAATTTAGATCATTTTCTCCCAGCACATACAAACACCGTATAATAGGAGGAACCTCAGAGCTCCCACGCTTGAGCTTTAGAGAATACAAAGTCTACGGGGACGCAACATGATTTTTCCTTCCCGTTTTCTTCTTAAAAAGGCTCAGAACGGAGCAAAGCCTTCTCCAGCCTGGCTGCACAGGACTTTCACACAGATCTCGGCAGAGCTTCAGCTGGATCCAGAGAGGTTGTGTCATGTGTGAAACCTTCCAGCACTTCATTGTGCAATCTCCTAATTATTAATGTCTAGTCTCCGCATTTCTGATGGAGCATTTGAACTGTCTCTCCCTCAAATCTACAGACGGGGAATCACAGAAATGGTTTTTAACCCCCCCCCAAATCCTGCAGTCTCTGGTTAAAAAATCCCAAGGAACGAGCAAGCTCCTCCAAAAGAGGGATTTGGGAGAAATTGTCCTTCTCCACCCCCACTGCCACCAGAGCTGCACAACTGTCTTTTAAACAATTCCTCTCTGCCACTAGGGAACAATCTTTGCTAAATGTCACCATTTCGTCTGGTTTGGGGGATATAAACCGCACCGTCGCATGCCTGGCCGTCCCACCACGGCTGGGTGCAGAAGGGGGACACCAGGAGGAACAGGACACAAACAGGCCCCGGGGAGCAGCAGAAGGGAGGCTGCCGCTGCAAAAGCCAGCGGCAACGCGTGGACGTTGTGGGGGGAACGAGAACAATACAAGGAAACGCTGTCACTGCTCTGGCTGCGGTCCCTGCCGTCAAAACCGGTGTTTGGGGATGGAAAAGCCTGGCGAGGGAGAAGCAGAAAACGTTTGGGGATAAAGGGCTTCACTCCTGCATAAAACTTTCCAAGTGAACCGAAGGAGAGAAAAGCCTGGGAATTAAGATGAGTTTGGAGGCAAATAGCTGGAACGCCAAATGAAGCTAATCCCCCTTCCTCCCCAAGGACATGCATTAAAAAGGCCTGTAGGGTGAGCACCCATGCTGGTGGCACACGCTGCTCTTACTGGTGGGACAGGGGTTGACACCAGTTGCTCATGATCCAGCAAAGTCCTATTTACCCCCTCGTATATGTCCGAGTGCGTATGCACATGCTGGATCACTTCCACAAATATTTAAAAAAAAAATCTATTTTAACTCCAGGATGTAGGATTTTAAAAATAAAATAACCCACACCTGCTCTTGCAAGAGTCGCAATAAAATCAGGACCACGGGTGCCAATGAGCTATAGGTGCCCTAAAGAGCCGGGATAATGGGATCTCTCCGTGTTTTGTTTCCTCGGAGGTAACCGCATTGTTATCGGGAGACGCAGGATATGAGGCTCTGCCACTGCTGTGCTCTGATTCACGCGCTGGAATAAAGCAGCCGTTTGATGGCATCTGCATTGCTGACTCAACCACGGATCTTTGGTGCTCATCTTGTCGGTGCCGGGAAAAAGGATCCGGGGGGAGAGCGCTCTTCAAAGCCCTACGCAGCGGGCAACGCGGCCGCGGCTTCACTGTTATGCCTCGGGGCTTCACCAGTATAAACAGGGAAATAAAATAATCCCTGCCTCCATCCCACATCCACCAAGGGAAGGTTTTCAGCTCTTTTTCTCCACCCAAAGTTGGCAAAGCAACTTCAAAAGAAATCCCAACTGCCCCACTTTCGGAACGCATTGAAATTAAAGCAAAGGCAACGTCGCCCCATCTTCTCCCTGCACTTTACACCCATCAGCCTCAGGAAAAGGTGGAAGGCAAACACTTCCTTGTTGAGAAAAGGGGCTGTTTCCAAGCTCTGGATTTTCTTCCCCCTAAATTTGAGCTCCGGCACATCTGATTTGCTTCCTTTTGGAGAACAGACAAGAGCAGCAGCCCAGCGGGCAACGAAACAGATTCTCCTCCAATTCTTCAAGCACCGAGCTGAGCCCACGGTGGTGACAAAGAAGACAAATTAAGACCTAAAAAGCTGCTAATAACACGTTGGAGCGGTGCTTTCCAGCAGGCAGGCAGCTTTTGCCTCTTCTCCTGCTCTGGCAGCCCTCAGTGAACAAATCCAGCCCCACACATGGGATTGCTGCTTGACTTCGCCTCCTGCCATGTCCCTACCACCCGCAGATGAGACGGATGAAGCTCCCCAGCCTCTCTCCTTCTCCAGGAGCAGGGACTAGAAGACTGTGTGCACCTACAAGTGGGCTATTTAGCCCCAAAGACCGTGTAAGAACCCTTCCAGCGAGGCTCACTTGAGCCCTACCCAATGCCCACGCTGCCTCTGGAGACCTTCAGGCCGAGCCAGCAGGACAGCAGCTCCCTGTGAACCGCGTTTCCCAAACATTTCCACGGGCTGGTGAAGAAGCCGAGGCTATCCCACCTGGCCCACGGCAAACACCTCACCAAAACCAAGAGCCAGAAGAGCTGGAAGATTCGCAGCCAACACCAACAAGCCCGGGGTTGGCGGCCTCAGCGCCTGGTGCCAGGCCTGAGCCTCCCTTCCAGGAGATTCGTGTCTCGTCAAGCGCGAGCCTCCATCAAATGCCCTTCCAGGCCGAGACACGCCGAAAGGCCCTTTCTGGTACAGCTTTGCCGGTGACTAACAACCCCTGAGAGAACATGGTCTGAGCACCATCGGAGGCAAACAGCACCTCATAAAACCTCGTGGTTTTTGGAGGCCACCTCCAGCTGCGGCCTCCACCACCTCCAGAGCTCCAGGCATTCACCTACAGGGCTCGATTCCCGGTTCGGCCCTGCTGTTTTATTCACCTCAAACAGAAGTTCAGGGGAGGACGGCAGCATGCAGACGTTAAATAAAATATAAACACCTCATCCATACTTCACATCGTGTTTCATCTTTGCCTCTTTCCAGGCGATTTGCAATTTCTTTGGGTTGCTTTTTGGGAAGGGAGAGTGCAGGGCAGGGCTGACTTACTGCTTAATCTCATTTTTGATCTATTATTAAACTCCTGCTTTCTTCTTCTTTTCCTTTTTTCTACCTTTTCTTTAGGAAGCCAGAAGCCCCAGCAGACATTACAGCCAGAAAGAAAGATGAACTGGGAAACGAAAGCCGGGGAAGAACGAACTGCTCGGGGGTTGGGGGTGCTTTTTTTCCACAGTTTTCTGATTTTCAGCTAAAAAAAGCGTCTCCAATACCAGCCAAGTAAGAGAAAATATGCTGGGAGTGATGGAAATGCAAAGGATTGGCCCCGATCCCGCACGTGGACCCCCCCCCCATCCCCAGCCAGCACATGTATCCCAACGGGATTCCTCAGTGAGGTCTGTTTTAAAACATGAACATGCTGACATTTCCTGATTTTTATACCACCGTTGGCAAATGTCTTGAAAATCCCTGGGCCCGGAGACCGGTGTGGTGAGCCACGAGGCCGCGCGCTCAGGATTTCAAAATGATGGCAGAGCCACGAGGTGCTGAGAGCCTGGGATGGGACAGCAGAGCCCAAGGTGTCCCCAAAAAGCATCTTTTTATATATTTTACCATTTTTATCAGAGGGTTTTGCAGGATGACAACAAACCACGATCCCTGCTAGGGGCTTACGCAAATACAGAGCGCGCAGCCGGCTACGGGGGTTCGGCGCCCGCTGCCTTCGCCTCAGGGTGTTGTTTAACAGCTTTGCCATTATTTCATCGCTTTCTCCTCACCTAAATCACAGGGTTTACGCCCGCCCTGCACCTCTGGCCTCCAGTCAAGGCACCCACGGAGGTAGCCCCAGGCAAGGACAAGCGCTTGTTAGCATCTCCTATCGACTCCCTTGATTAATTGAAGCCTTTTCCTATTAGTTTCCCACCGCAGACATTTCCTCAGCTAACAAGAGAGCCACCCCCTAACCAGCAGGAACACAACCCGGCGCTGGTTTTGGGGGAAAGAACAGCTCCCAGAGCGCCTTTATTTTTAAGGAACATCCCACGCAGGCGGCTGAAGGTTTGGCAGCAGCTCCAGGCAGGTTCAGACCCACCGCAGAGGAAAAAAGCATCCCGAGGCCGCGCTGCATCAGGGTCTGTCCTGGTCCTGCTAATTGGCAGCAAATTATCAACCCCCCCCCCCTCCCGGCACTGATCACCTCCAGGGACCCACCGAAGAGTGACAAGAGATGTAATAAAGACAAACGCTGACACAGGGCTGGAAATCCCAAGGGAAAGCAGGGAAATGGAAGAGATTAGGGAAGTAACCACGAGCCTTCAATCACAATGCACCCCACGGCCACAAAACCCTTTTTGGGATGCTCCCTGGCTGTCCCAGGGACCGAATCACCGCTGCCACGAGCACGGATGGAGGTGACACGGGAGCAGAGGGTCCCCCACACATGTTTCGGGTGTATGTGACTGATTTTGGGGCAGGAAAGTGGGAAAAAAAAAACAAAGACAGGAGCCAAAACAGAGCAACGCCTTCATCTGCTGCTAAACATCAAACTTTTCTACAGGGATGACGACGCTTCCCCCTTCCCAAAAGCATGCAGACCGGCACGAAGAACCCAAAAACATGTCAGAGAAGACACTGGATTGCATTTAATGAATTACACCACTTTAAAGCCTCAGCCAGGGGCTCTGCGCCGGCACTGCTGCATACAGAAGCCACAGGTCCCATCATGATGGGATCAGGGGCCTTGTGCCCCCCAGAAGCACACACATTGAGGCAGGACACAGCGTTTTTTTTTTCTTTCCCCCCACTGAAACCCCGCTTTCCCCAGCATCCCAGCTCTCTGCCACCCACCAGGACCACAAGGGACCGTTCCAGCACCCTACAAACGATGGCACCGGCACCACCAGCCCAAATTCCCAGGAATTCCTGGTCCCAGGTGTGCAGAAGCAGGTGATGGGGACAAGGAGAAATACCTCAGGGTTTTTGTGTTTTTATGGGTGCCCTTCCTAGGGGCACGACTTACTCTGCCTTCACCCACAGACAGCACCCTCCAGCCCCCGTGCTGCGGAGTCCCTGGCACAGAAATGTTTCCTTAGCAGGGGGGTTAGCCAAATCTCTGATTTTTAGACAAGAAACCAACTCAAAACACAACGTGAGAGAGGTGGCAAATCCTGAGCAGCCCCAGGAGGCAGCGCGAGGGCACCAGGTAAAGAGACCAGAGCAACGCTGTGCTAGGGAGGCCAGGTCCTCCCCACCTCCCCAAATCCCCCTGGCTCCCCAAACCCTCTCGACTGACATCCTGGGGCAAGGAGGAGGCAAATCAAGACCACGACGAGGTACCAGGAATGCTGTGATGGGCATCCATGGGCTCCTGAGGAGCATCACCCATCACAGAGGCACAAGTCTCCGCTCCGGGGGATGCTCACAGGGGGCTCCAAAGCCCTTTAGAAGCAGCCAGTTTTCCCCAAAATCACCAAATTCACAGCAACATTCAACCCAGCCACTATGCGTACAGCTGTCCGCATGCAGCGGGACCTCCAGGCAGGAGTTAACCCCAACTTCACTTGTTTTTGACCCAAAATCCCCCAGCAGCAGCAGCCAACAGCCCTCGCCCCACGGGGGGCTCCGAGCACCCAAATCGACAGGGAGGGGATGGGGGGAAATGTCCAAGGGATGGGTGAAATAAGAAGAGAAATGGGTGAAATAAGGTAAGAGAAAGGGGGTGAACTAGATGAAGTAAAAGAAATGGGGTGAAATAAATAAGTAAAGTAAGAGAAAGAAGGTGAAATAGATAAAGGAAAAGGGAAATGGGTGAAATAAGGTACGAGAAATGGGGTGAAATAAAGTAAAAGAAAATGGGTGAAATAGATAAAGTAAGAGAAAGGGGGTGAAATAAATAAGAAAAGGGGGTGAAAAAGATAAAGGAGGAGAAAATGGATGAAATAAAGTCAGAGAAAGGGGGTGAAATAAATTTAGAGAAAAGGGATGGAATAGATAAAGTATGAGAAAATGGGTGAAATAAATTAAGAGAAATGAGGTGATATAAATGAAGTAAGAGAAGCTGGGTGAAATAAGGCAAGAGAAATGGGGTGAAATAACTGAAGTAGGAGAAATTGGGTGAAATAAAGTAAGAGAAAGGGGGGTGAAATAGATAAAGTAGGAGGAAACGGGTGAAATAAGGTAAGAGCGGTGGGGTGAAACATCTGCAGCACGCTAAGGACGGCGAACTGACGATAAACGCGGCGGAATAAATAAAATTGGGCAAATGAGGTGAGACGGGGAAAGTACAGCAAACAAATAAATAACACGCAAGAAGCGGAAAAAATAATTGAAGGAAAAGGTCAAATTAAAAACTAAATTGGTAAATAAGCAAACAGACGCAACAAGATTCAGAAAAAATAAATAAATAAATAAAAAGCGGGGCCGGGGCCGCGCTTACCTGGGGCGGGCGGGGGCTGCGCGGGGCTCCGCGCTCACCCCGCGGCCGCGGCCCGCCGAGCGGAGCCGAACCCAGCCGAGCGGTGCCGAGCGGTTCCGAAGCCAGCCGAGGGGTTCCGAGCCCAGCCGAGGGGAGCCGAATGGTTCCGAGCGGTTCCGAGCGGAGCCGAGCGCAGCAGGCGCGCGGAGCCGCGGCCGTCCCGCTGCATTGTGGGAGGGGGCGGCCAGGCCGGGCCGCGAGCGCCCTCTGGTGGCTGAGCCACGAAATGGCGGCGGGGGGGGAATTAGTGCTCCGGGGTTAATTAGTGCGGCTGGAATGAAGCTGGAAGGGGTACTTAGTGAAGCTGGGGGTAATTGATGAAGCTGTGAGGGGTAATTAGTGAAGCTGGGGGGGTAATAAGTGCAGTTGGGGGGTATTTAGTGCAACTGGAGGGTAATTAGTGCAGCCGGGGGCGGATTACTGAAGTCAGGGGATAATTAATGAAGCTGGGGGATACTTGGTGCAGCTGGGAGGGATAATTAGTGAAGCTGGGGGTAACTAATGCCGCTAGGAGGGGTAATTAGTGAGTCTGGGGGGTAATTAGTGCAGCCCGGGGGCAATTAATGCAAATGAGGGGGTACATACTAAGCTGGGGGCAATTAATGCAGCTAGTAAGGGGTAATTAGTGCAGCCAGGGGTAATTAATGAAGCTGGGAGGGGTAATTAGTGAAATTGGAGGTAATCAATACAGCTGGGAGGGGTAATTAGTGAAGCTGGGGTGTAATTAGTGCAGCATGGGGGCAACTGATGCAGCTCAGAGGGGTAATTTGTGAAGCTGGAGGTAATTAATGAAGCTAGGAGG
>CM021767.1:117052521-117085506 GCA_011076525.1 Nettapus auritus
GCCCACGAGGAGCCGCTGCGCTCCGCCACGCGCCCCTCGAGCGTCTCCCGGGGACCCAGCGGGGAATTTAATGTTTTCCCTTTGATTTTAACCATTTCCCTTTAATTTTAACCTTTTCCCTTCGATTTTAACCTTTTCCCTTTAATTTTAACCTTTCCCCTTTAATTTTAACCTTTTCCCTTCGATTTCAATCAGCTCGTCGGCGCTGGCAGCGGCGGTTCCTGCGGGATCGCCGGCGGCGTGCCTCGTCCCAACCCCGTCCTCCTGTTTTTGGGGAGCGTTTGCGGGCTGGCAGAACGGAGCTGGGACACCCCGACAGACCCCGACAGACCCCCACCAAGCTCCCTCCTGCCATCGGCAGCCCTTCGCTTCGGAGGGACGGGGAATTCCCGCTTGGTTTGGCTGCCGCGTTAAATACTCCCCATATTGCCAGTTTATCGGGAATTTATTCAATTTCGGGGCCGTTTCAGGGAAAGAGCCTTGCCTGTTCCTTCTAGTATTTGTACCCTTTGGAGGACTTTTGTCCCCTGGTGCCACCTCCACGCTGCGATGGGGACCTTGTGCCACCCACCTGCGCCCTCACCAAGGCTGCCTGTGCTGCTTGTGCCGCTTGGGCCACTTGTGCCGCTTGGACCACTTGGGCCGCTTGTGCTGCTTGGGCCGCTTGTACCACTTGGGCCGCTCGTGCCGCTTGTGCCTCTTGTGCCTCTTGTGCCGCTTGTGCCTCTTGTGCTGCTTGGACCACTTGTGCCGCTTGGGCCGCTTGTACCACTTGGGCCGCTCGTGCCGCTTGTGCCGCTTGGGCCGCTTGGGCCGCTTGGGTCGCTTGGGCCGCTTGTGCCGCTTGGGCCACTTGGGCCACTCGTGGCTGCAGCCCACGGCTCGTACGGCACACGGGGTGGCACTATTGCATTGAAAATCCCGCTTAGGCTCTGGGGATGGTGCTTTTGGGGGGATGGTCGATGCTTTTTAGGGGATGGTCGATGCTTTTTGGGGATGGTCGATGCTTTTGGGGGATGATTGGGCTTCCCCTGGGATCCCCAAACCCCGTGCTGAGCGATCTGACCGACCCGATCCGCTTTAGGGACTTCGGTGCAGCGGGGGGAAATGGAGGCGGCCCCGTGAAAGCCACGCGTGTCTCTCTCCTGGGATATCATAACTGGGATGTCTCTCTCGTGGGATTTTCACGTCCCATCCCTGGCAGTGCCCGAGGCCAGGCTGGATGGGGCTGGGGGCAGCCTGGGCTGCGGGGAGGTGTCCCTGCCCGTGTGTGCCCCAAATACTTGGCCAACGCCGGGTTTTGTGGCCTCTCCGAGGGGCTGGCGACATCCGAGGGGCTTGGCTCCCCTCGGGGAGCTCAGGGAAAACCCCAAAACCCCATGCGAGGGAGAACCGGCACATGAGCGGCTGCCTTTCCAAAAAAAACAACCCCCAAAATAAATTAATAGCGAAGTTAACTTTCATTTAATCCCATCTTTTCTGCAGCCAAGCAGATGTTTGGGCAGAGGCAGAGCCTTATCTGATCGCAGCGCCCAAACGGGGGAGAGCAGCGGGCTTTGAAGGCACGGCAGGAGTGCGGCGGAGGTGTGTCGGGGCTCGTTGCTCCTGACGGGTTCCAGGTGGGATTTGTAGCCGGATTATGTTGCAATTCAGGGCCTTAAGGGATTTTGCAGCACGCTTTGCAAAGCCCGGGAGCCCTCCGCGCCGTCGCTGGGCCGGCAGACGGGAGCAGCGCAGGCTGTGCCTGCAGCGAGCGAGGTGGATTTAACAGCCCGCAGGAAGAAAACAAAGCATGTTTTGTGCGGTCCAAGACAAAACACCAAGAAATAAAGTCAATATTTTTGAAGCTGAGTGCTGAAAACGTTTCCTCAGACGCTGCCTGGAAGCAGCAGAGCTGATTTCCCACCTCCCCTAGACCCAAAGTGAAGCTGGGCTCTTCCTCAGCAAGGCTGGAACAAACCAGGGCCTGATCCTGCTTCGTGCTGGAGGGACACCGGCACCCGTGAGTACAGGTGTTACGGGTACATTAGGGTGTACTGGGTCTGGCTGGGATGTTGACTTTCCCTGCAGCAGCCCACACAGTGCCGCGCTCTGCACTTGGAGCTAGAACAGCAGTGGTATCACCCCAGTGCTGTGTCTGCTGCTGAGAAGTGCTGGCACAGCACCAGGACTTTCTCCAACCCTCCTGGGGGGTGGGCAAAAAGTGAGAAAGAAACATCCCCAGGGCAGCTGACCTAACCCAACCGAAGGGATATTCCACACCATACGGTGTCACACTCAGCAATAAGAGGGGGAAGAAGGAGGAAGAGGGGAGGGGTGGGCTTTCGTTGCCAAAACGTCTGTCCTCCTCGCGAACACCGGCTGCGTGCGTTGAGGCCCTGCTTCAAGGCCGTGGTCAGGCATCGCTCATTGGTGGGGAGTAGAGAATCATTTCTTTCCTCTGCACTTCCACATAGCCTTGTTTTGTTTTGCTGTTCCCTTTCCCCCTCCCTTTCCCTTTAGTTGAATTGTTAATTAATAATATTTCCTTAATATATATCTATTTTTCCCTTTAATTAAATTATCCTTATCTCAACCCGTGAGTTGTTCTTACCTTTACTTCTTCCCCTCCTCATCTGAGGAGGGGGAGTGAGAGGGCGGTTGTGGTGTTCGGCTGCCCAGCACGGTAAAACCACCACGAAACGTACCACAAACCTCACGCCGCCCCTGAAATGGGGCTGTCGAGCAGGGAGGTACTCAGACGTACCGGAGAGTTCTCACGAGGAGACGAGGGTTTTTCCGTGGTTTTATTAAAAACTTTCAAAGGTCTAAAATGAAAATGGTACACCCACTACAACAGAACCAGTTTGTACGCTCACAGGTTAAAGTGCTAAAAATTAAACGATACGAAACCGACGCTGGGCTACTGTAAACGAAGCCTACCGGGAGCCGAGCCTCCAAGCAGCTCACGTCGGGCGCCGTGCGCCGGGAGCTCCCTCTGCTCACCCCGAAACCAAGTCACGGCACGGACGCGCGCCGCCGTCCTCGGCACGAGGCAAAATCCGTGTGGCTCAGGGAAACACCTCCTGCTCTTTTACACGAGGTGTGCGTGGGCCTAGGAGTGAAGTTTCACATTCAAGTCTACATTCAGGCTGAAGCGCCGTGTCCCCCGCGCAAGGTTTGCTCGCTCCTCGGGGTGCTCGACCCCCCCCAGACCCGCTCCAAGCTCCTCGCCAGGCTCCTCCTGCAGCCCCCCAGGGGTTTCGGTGGCAGAAGCTGCCTTCCCCTCCTAAAGCACTGCAGCTAAACTGAGCTCTACGGGCTACGAAAACGCAGGGAGATGGAGCGGAGGGACAAATTCACAGAAAAAAAAAAAACAAAACGGGATTTTTGCTGCCTCCGGGTTTTCAGGCTTTGCAGATGAGCGCTCCCAAGCCAGCAGGGAGGCGGACGCCGTGCCGCGGAGCCAGCCTCTTCCACCCAACGACCGCCAGGTTGGACGACTGGTGGGAGCCACGAAGGGATTAAGAAAGACAGAGAGAGCATCGCCGCCTCGGGGACTCCGCTGTCGCAGGGATGGGGGCAACGCCTGCATTTTCCGAGCCCTCTTCTACGCCCCAAAGCCCACGGCGCCGGCCCACGGAAGCTCTCGGCGCTCGCCTCTCCGGGACACACGGCTGGTAAGGGCGCAGAGGAAAGGGAAAAAACGGAGATTCGTTTCCCCGGGGATAAGAAGCCGTGGGTTTTGCCGGAAGCTCTGCCCGCGCGATCGTGCAAAGCGGTGTTTTCATGCACTGGCCGCAGCATGCACGTGCCGGGGAGGGACGAAGGACGGCTGTTCGACCCGCACGCGTGCTCGGTACAGGTACGTAGGGCAGCCGATGATGCAGTTCGGGAGCTGCTTTCGGCTTTTTCAGGGATTTAAACGCTGGCACCAGTCCCAGAAGCTGGGCTGTGCTTCTCACCCGCTAGCTGAGGGTGCTGAAAGCACCCCAAAAACGTGCCCAGGTTCACCGGGCAGAGGCAGCGCCTGGGCTGCCGGCGCTCTCGGAGAGGTTCCCGAGCCCCCAGATGTGAGATGTGGGAGCCCGAGCCCTGCCGCGGCAATTTCACCCCCAAAACAGGCTTTTGTGAAGGGTTTCGAGTCCTGGGGAGGAGGAATGCTGTGCAGGAGCACAGGTTGGAAAGATAAAAGAGAAGATTTGGGATGACAGGGGGAAAAAAAATGCCCCCAGAACCGAGTTTCCCACGTTTCCCTGGGTGGTGGGAGTGCTCTGTCCTCACGCGGGGGAGAGGTGAGCAAGGAGCAGCTCGAACACACCCACCTGGAACAACGCGGGGACTAAACCTCAGTAGTCAGCACATTTCTGGGAGGACGTATTTGACACCTCCATCGTCCCCTTCCTGACTCTACGCACGTCAAAGCCGGGCTCCGATTAAAAACAAAGTTCTGGAAGTTTAGCCCAGAAGATCGCCGCAACCGCTCGACCTCCGTTGGTTCAGGCGGCGTTTAGAGAAACTCCGGTAATCTGGCTTCTTTTTTTTGAGGGCAAGAACAAAGCCCCCGAGGGTGCAGAGCCCCGGCCGAGCTTTGTTTTGTTGTTGTTGCTTTTGGTTTGTGCTTCTCCTTTGGCACGAAAGCCTGGCGGAAGCAGGAAAGGCGATCTGCAGTAAATAATCTCGCGAAAAGACACCACGGCTCCCCGAGCAACCCTGGATTTCGAAGGCTGCGCGGTTCCGTGCTTTGCTGTTGCGTCATCCCTGCAATTAACACGCCTCATTGTGGCACGGCTCCGTTTCTGCCGCTCAAGACAAAGCCTCTGAAGCGCGCATGGCGGTTGTTGCCCCATTTCTGCCCTCGAGGTTGTGCCATCTCGGCATGTGCGAAGGCTTTTGGACACGCCTCAAGCGGGTCAAAGAGGGAATTATGTTAAAAAAAAAACAACCCAGGGATTCGTTTCCCGGCGACGATCTGCTGTAATTAGTGAGGTAGGTTTAATCGCCGTCAGCGCCTCGTCGCGCTGAGCGGATCTTACAGCAGATGCTTCAGAAGGTCGCCGCGCCACCCCAAGCGTGCCTTGACTTCTGCCTGCAGTGTGGGCGAAGACTCGGACCCCGACGGAGTATTTACACACCCAGAAAGCCCAGACCGAATCCTCGGCTGTGAATCTGCGGGAGGGAATGGAAAGAACAGAACCTGGAGAGAAGCTGATGGTGAACGCGAGCTCGAAGGAGCCAGCGGGTTGTGGTGGATACCTGTCTTCTCCTCGAGACAGCAACCCAAAGGGCTCTCCGGCTCTGCTCCTGCCTTGGTTTGTGTCCCCCACGTCCAAACTCCTCCTCGCTGCGAAGCAACCCTCAGGAAACGGCCGCGGTAGCTCAAGGAACCTTGGTGGCCACCCCTGCCCGGCCTCCTCGCGGCCGTTTCGGCCCCAGCCCTCACCTGGCCTGCGGGATTTGTGAAGGGGATTTGTTCTGCTCCTAAGGAACGGGCCGCGCCTCCCAGTTTGGGGTGAGAAATCCAGCTTCCCTGGCTTCTCTTTCAACAGCTAGGAACGGGCAATCTCTGCTTCCGTACATCCATCTAAAAAGAACTGAACATCTAGATAACTGCTTCTTAAAATCCATCTTTCCCTACGATAAATTGTAAACAGGTAGAAAATTTAAATAGTATTCCGTAAAAAAAGCAAGGGCAATACAAGTTCTACAAAAATCGCTCTTCCCTGCCTCTTTTCCTTCCCCTCGCCCCCATCAAACTGAGCCCAAGCAGCTCCTGCCGGCGATCCTCGGCGCCGTTTCATTTCCTCCTGCGAAGCGCTCGTTCCTTGGTCGCCTTTCCAGTGTTGGCCACTTCAAAACCGCCTGCCGCGTGGCCTTCGGACAGCGTTTAACACGGGCCCTCCCCCTGTGCTCGACGAGAACGTGTTAGCAGTTCGTTATCTGACCAGAGAGCTGCGTGGAGGAATTCCTTCAGCGTTCGAGAGCTTCCTTGCGTCCTCCGTGGCCCTGTCAGGGAGATCTCGAGGGCGACGCATGGGTGGGAGGGGAAGGTTTTAAAGAGTAAGGAACTCAGCAACGGCGTGCGCTGGGTAAATAGTTCTCAAATAAATAATTACCTACAGGTAAGGCTCGAACGAGGCAACCAGCTTTTTTACTCGGGAATTCAAGACTCGCCGAACGCTCGAGCCCTGACGCAACTACAACAACTCCGGCTTCGAAATGAAGCCCGTTTCGGCTTCCCGATGCGAAGATGGGCACCTGCCGAAGGGCACGGACTGCGAGCCCTCCTTCCCCCAGGAAAGCCCATCAAGCGCTGGTCCCGTCCTCTTCGATGACGCGGTTCATGCTGGTGCCGTGCGTGATGTGTGTCATGGGGTTGCCGCTGAGGTCCCTGATGCTGCTGTGACGCGACTGCTCGTTGAGGCGGTGGGAGCTGCTGTGCCTGGAATGATCAGTCAGCCGGGACATGCTGCCGTGAGGTAGTCTTTCTTCTACGCCTCTGTAGCTGCAGGGAGTGTACCTGATGGGGAGAAAGGGAGGACAATTAGCAGCACGGAGGAGGTAAACACATCACGGTGCGCGTGCGCGCACACCAACCCTCGGCTTTTCCTGAGAAAGGTTTCCCTGCTCACGCAGCCTCAGGAAGTTGTTCCGGCTCCTCGTTGTAGCGGGTTTACGTGGCAAGGTTTTGGTAGCAGGGGGCCATAGGGGTGGCTTCTGGGAGAAGGATCCAGAAGCTGCCCCATGTTTGGGAAGGGCTGACCAGAGCTGAGCCAGTAAGTGATGTTGTTTTGCGCCTCTGTGAGAGCAGATTTAAGATGGGAAAAAAAAAGCTGTGCCACACAGCAGCTGGGGGAGTGAGAGCAGTGAGGAACAGCCTTGCAGGCGCCAAGGTCAGTGAAGAAGGAGGGGGAGAGGTGCTCCAGGCGCCAGAGCAGAAGTCCCCTGCGGCCTGTGGTGAGGCCCATGGTGAAGCAGGATGTCCCCCTGCAGCCCATGGAGTACCACGGTGGAGCAGGGTTCCACGCTGCAGCCCGTGGAGGAGACCACGGTGGAGCCTGTGCCCCGACGGAGACTGCGGCCTGTGGAAGACCCCTGCCGGAGCAGATTCCGGGCCGGACCTGCAGCCCGTGGAGAGGAGACCACGCAGGAGCAGGTGACCCGGCAGGAGCTGCTGCCCGTGGGGGACCCAGGTTGAAGCAGTTTGCTCCCAAGGGATGGACCCCGTGGTACGGACCCATATCTGGGGCAGTTCTTGAAGAGCTGCTGCCTGTGGACAGCCCACACCAGATCAGTTCAGCAAGGACTGCATCCCGTGGGTGGGACCCCACAGCACAGGGGACAAGAGTGACCGAGAAGGAACAGCAGAGAAGTGCTGTAGACTGACCATAACCCCCATTCCCCCGTTCCCCTGCGCTGCTCGGGGGGAGGAGGTGGAAGAGGGTGGATGGGGGGGGAGGTGCTTTTGGTTTCTTTCCTTTGTTTCTCACTTCTCTAGCTTGTTAGTAATAGGCAATAAATCTTAGTATCTCCCTGCTCTGAGTCTGTTTTGCCCGTCACAATAATGAGTGTGCGATCTCCTAGTCCTTATCTCGACCCTTGAGCCCTTTCATCGTATTTTCTCCCCGTTCCTCTTTGAGCAGGGGGAGTGAGAGAGCGGTTGTGGTGGAGCTCGGCCGCCCACCCGAGTAAAACCACCACACACTGACACCCACACAGACTCCGAAAACATCACGGTGATTTATCTTTTTCTAACCTAGACACTAAAAAGGAGAGGAGATGTGAACACCAACAGAACTTCCAGTTCTAGCAACACGGCCGCCAACCTCCTGGCTGGCGGAGGCTCGCCCAACTTTCCGCAAGACTTTAAAGAGAAGGAAACGCACCGGCCGTCGCGCGAGCGGTGCAGGCTGCCGTGGTAGCTGCTCACTTTGCTGTGGACGCTGCCCGCTTTGCTCCTTTGGTCGTCCATCATCGCCAGCTGGGTGGAGGAGGCGTGGGTGGAGGTGCCCTGGGTGGAAGTGCCCCGCGACTTGCGGATGATGGGGGTGTTCGGGTCTCGCAGGAGAGACTGAGCAAAATCCGGCTCTTGCAGCACTTGACGACTCTCGTTTACCACCCTGTACGGGAGACGCGCGCAATTGGAATAGTTAACGCTAATTGCTGCAATAAGAGGCATGGAAATGATCACAGCAACAGCACTGGGAGCATTTTACAAGCAGAACGAGTCAAATCTTACAGCTTGGCAAGTCAGACCGCTTATTTACATCATAATGGCTCTATTTACCTAATTTCCAAGCGCCCCGACATTTGGATGTTTCAGCGAAGTTCACGTTCTTGTCTCCTTCATGCTCCCTATATGTGATCCTCCAGCCCGGACACGCAGAGCTAATTGCGGCGTGTTTGCTTTTGGCCTCAGCCTGCACATACTGTCACAAGAAGCTCCTCGGGACAGCGCTGACGCTCAGCACGCTCCAATTCCCCGGGGACACGTGTTTGGCTGCTCCACCACAGCGTGGCGGAAGGAGGTGCTACCACACCTGCAGTCCTCTTTTTTTTTATGGGGATGTTTCTTCCTCTCCTGCCCCATTCTCTATATTATTTTTTCACGTTCAGTTTCCTCCACCTGCCCGCTTCTCCTCCTTATTTTCTTGCAGGTCCAAGGTAAGGCCATAGAACCACAGAGTCACAGAATCGCCTAGGTTGGAAGAGCCCTCCAAGATCACCCAGTCCAACCTCTGACCTAACAGCACCAAGTCCTCCCCTAAACCATATCCCTGAGCTCTCCATCTAAACGGCTTTTAAAGCCCTCCAGGGATGGGGACTCCACCACTTCCCTGGGCAGCCCATCCCAGTGCCTCCCAACCCTTTGGGTAAAGAAGTTCTTCCTAAGATCCAACCTCAACCTCCCCTGGCGCAACTTGAGCCCGTTCCCCCTCGTCCTGTCACCAGGCACGTGGGAGAACAGAGCAACCCCACCTGGCTCCAGCCTCCTTTCAGGGACCTGCAGAGTGCCATAAGGTCGCCCCTGAGCCTCCTCTTCTCCAGGCTGAACAGTCCCAGCTCCCTCAGCCGCTCCTCGGAAGCCTTGTTCTCCAGACCCCTCACCAGCTTCGTAGCCCTTCTCTGGACTCGCTCGAGCACCTCCATGTCCTTCTGGTAGCGAGGGGCCCAGAACTGAACCCAGCACTCGAGGTGCGGCCTCACCAGAGCCGAGTACATGCTCTAAAACAGCCTCCTCTGCCCAGTACTCGAGGTGCGGCCTCACCAGAGCCGAGTACATGCTCTAAAACAGCCTCCTCTGCCCTTGCTAACTCTATTCCTGTCCTCTACCCACCAAACGAATACATCACCCCCAAGTAAATCCCACTTAAATGTATGTTCGTGTCTTCAAATCCTATTAAATTGGTAACCCCGTGCATATCTTACTGGGTCATCTTCTGAATAAATTCAATCCTACAGGAGGTAATTTTCCTTCGACCCCAGCACAAGGCCAGTTTTGCTATGGACGGACAAGTCAAAGGCACGGAGCAGATCCTGCACTACTTGAGGGCTTGTGGATCTCGTTTGAAACAGCTGCTTACAAGACAATATTTCAGTTGCCCAGGTACCTCCACAAATGGCAACTTTCAATTCCACCCCTCGGCGTAAGGCAGAGCAGTTGTAAGACTCAACCAAAAGCTAACTCTCATTAAAAAAAAAAAAAACAGAAAAAACAGAGAAAACAACGTAAATTTGTTTCTGGGACTAAGGAATAAATACGGCAAAATGTGTGACGGTTCTTCAGGTTTTTTTGAAGCTGTTTCTTCTCCCGTCCTGCCTTGTTCCGCTGTAAATAACGACGGATTTCCAAGAAAGCTGACCCTATCTCCTCCAGTCCTTGCCTCCATAAAAGATTGATCAAAATACTACGTCAGGACAATGAGGGAAGAGGAGTTTATTTGCCCATTCTCAGCTGGTTTACCCATTAGCTATCAATACTCACTCTTTTTTCCTGCGTCCGTGGAAGAAGCTAGCCCACTCGAAACAGGTCTTTTTGCTTCCGACCCAGAAGACAGAGGGTATCCCAACTACCAAAGCCATGAGATATTTCATGAGAAAGAGAATCAGATCTGGGCGACTCATCTGAGTGACCTACGGAGAGAGAAGGAGAGAAAAGAACATGACACAGACCGTCATAGTTGGCTACCGCGTTTATGAACTCATTTAAAATAACTGCCTCTGCCTTGAGCCAAAGTAAACATCGACAGGGTTCCTTTGTTTCGTGGCTCTAGAGAGCGCGACCGAACGTGATGTACAGCCCACTGTGGAGTGAAACAAAAGACTCAGCTGCTGCGAGGTCTTGGCCTTTATTTGTACTTCTGGTCTTTTGTCTGCGCCCTGAATGACGTGCGGAATAATTTCTAGTCTACAAGATACGAAGACTCGTTTCTTTGACAGAATTAACCTATATAAAACCAGGTGCTACGTGTGCTGTTGGGGAAGAGTCCCACTAAAAGGCTTCAGGGGATGTTCAACACTGGCCCTTTATTCCTCACCGTTCAACGGAGGGTTTTGCCCTCACCTTGCCCTGTTTGGGAACTCGAGGCATCGGCAAGGTACGACTGCCCGATCCCTACTGACCCGGCAAACCTCCTCCCTCTCCCCTTTATTTGACGGCACCGATTAAATCTGAAAAAGCTCACGATGCAGATTTTTGCGAAGAGTCATCCAAAAAAATGAGTTGTTTGGAAAAGGAAAAAAATCCAAAGATGTTATTTCTAGGAAGGCCGTAAAGCAGTTTTAAAACAAACAGGCATTGAGGCACTCTTTCAAGTCAACAACCCAACCCAAAACACAACCTTCAAGGACAAATCTTGAAGACCTAAAGCACATGCCTGAAACACACCGTGGTCTTCTTAAAAGAAGGCTTCAGAAGGACTTAACGGCTCATTTTGGTGTAATTTAGCCCTTTGTAAACACCTGCGGGACACTTTTACTTACACTTCGCCCACGGAAGGTCCTCTAGAGCTCAAACGCCCGCTGGCCGTTGAGTAATTTGGGGTCTTACAGGAGGTTTCCTGCTTTTTGGACATCTCAGGGAGTGCTGAGCAGAAAACCTACACGAGGCTTCAGCCAAAAGTCTCGGCACAGGCAGCAGCCAGGCAGGGCAGCACGACTGCCCGCAGCGAGCAGGAGCCTGAAGAAATGGGTGGAAGTGCGAAGTTCCCACTGAAATGGTTTTACGATGCGTAATGTTGGCTGGGAAAGATGTTTAATGAGTGGAAATTCGACTGCTCTTCACGTAAATTGTTCTGATTGCAACAGAAATGAAGAAGGTACGTAAGAGGATAACCAAGAGCCCCAGATGGCTCAAGGGTTAGTATGGCAGGAAAGTCTGGGGCTGTTTAACCGTGAGGAGACACTCACAAAATCAGGTTTCTTTTCAACAAGGAGTACCTGAAGCAACAGCTTTGAGATTGATGCTGACACAGATGATAGAAATGAGCGATTTGGGTAGGTTCTGGCCTGCTTGAAACGGAAAACAATTCCAAACAAGCCGTTCCAAGCCAGAACATCACTCCATAAGGTACGAGGGAGACTGAAATACTTCGTGTACTTCTGGGAACTCAGTTGGAGTTCATCTTGCTTGGAAGCCAAGGAGATACGTGGACAGGTCAGCAGGATGACAGGGGACAGGCAGCCTGTCTTGCAACAACGTTGAGCCTACGAAGGCTCAAAGGTGAGAGAAAAATAATTGCTACAGAGCATGAAACAACAAAATGGAAAGCAGTAGGAAATAAATACAGGTGCAGTAGCCACAGAGAAATGCTGCCTGTACAGGAGCAGGATTTTGGAACAGCTCCTGAGCAGGAATTGTGCAGGCTGGCTTCTTTTAAGGATGAGCGTGAGTAGTTAACAAAAGATGTTGGGGTTAACAGCAGCAGCCAGAGCTTCCCTCTGATCCTACAATCCTATATTTGATGTGGAAACACATATGCAAGCTTCTAAAACAATACTCAGAACCATTTTTTTCCCCTCAAACTGAAAATTAGAAGTTATTAGATAGCTGCTGTGTCAGGATGGTTTACCAGAAGCAGACTGGAGCGTGACGGGTTTCCAACCACGAGAGCACCTCACTGCTCAGCCAGCAAAATGGGCCAGCAAAAATACAGCAATCGTTGCTCTAACACATTGCATTACTACGTGTTTTTGACTAACTTCACCAGTATAGAGGAGAATTTAAGTGTCTTACCCAAAATCACACAACACAACCGTGTCACGACCAGAATTCAGGACCATCGGTATCGGTCTTCAGAAACTAGATGCCAATCTTTCATAATGGGCACAAAATGTAATGTAGAAGTATCACGAGCATTGATATACGGTATTTCACCAAGTGCATCTTGGCGTGAAGTGGGATCAAGGCCTTCCTCGTGTCAATTCCTTCCTCAGCACTGCTCCACACATTTTCCATCAATCTATGCCCCAGGAGAAACGCTGGCATTGAAGATCTTTGGCCAACCTACAGACCTTCCTGCTCTTGTGTCCATTTAACCGTGCAAAACGAGTTTTCTAGGTGGTTTCGTAGTCGTTCTGTGAGGTTTCACCCCAGAAAACGATATTAACAATTACCCAATATAAAACTACCCACCCAAATTAAGCTCTCAAAAATTAACCTTATTATCTCATTTCATAATGTGCAAATGCGGCATTAAGTGGAATAAGCGGTGCAATTCATCGCTTCTTCATCCAGGCAACGCTCGGGGAAATTGTTATATTTACATGTAATGCTTGTCTGCTGGGCCAAGCCATCCCCGGCATAAATACCTGCCTGAGGTGAATTTAGTTGTAATTGTTGCATTAAGAATAAAACGACAGTTCTAGCACTAAAGCTCAGTGCTCTGAAAGGGCATTTATATTTCTTGATCGAGTCTGACTGCACTGTGTCAGAGCCATCAGGTGCTGGGATGTGCCTTACTGCTCGTACTAATTTAGCATACGCTATTTTCACTAAGTAAAATGTATTACCTCCACGAAAATATTGCAATAAATCAATAGATGTCAAAACTTCTGGCCCGGTGTATTTGTGCTGGGTGTTATAAATAATTCCAGGTAAAAATAGAAATAAAGAAATACAAAAAATACCTTCAGGTGCAGGGAAGCACATCTGCTCGGTGGGAAAACAAGTTATTAAACATCATCGAGCACGTTTCTCAACCATGAGCTTCTTTGCACCAAGCCAGCAATTCAAGGAGGAGCACATAGTAGACTCAGAAATCGTTCCCACTTTTGCTGTGCTGTGTGGCTACTTAGGAAGAGTCAAAACCACAACTTACAACACAGAATTTGACACGGTGGGAGATATTCCTGATACATGAAATTGTAATTTCACCTGGAACATCCAAACTTCACCCACTCCTTTAGGCAAACGCAAAACGTTCTCCAAGATCATCTGCTAACTTGCTCTGCTGTACTGCCCAACCACAGCAGCGATAGTTGTAGAAATAAGGGAATTTATTTATAGTAAATCCCAACTGGCGGCGAGTGTAATGCTGAGACTGTTTCAGCAGCACCTCTAACTTAAAATTACTTTTCATACGTGCTCAGCTTCCAAAGCTCAGCTCGAAAATTAACTGAGACACCCAGGTCTCTGGTGCCTCTATGGCACTTAATGAACTTTCGCTCTGCATTTCCAGAAAATTCAGGATATAAGCAAATGTCTTTGAGCTTAAATACACACAAACTTCTTTAAGCGCTACTTGGGTCTATATAGCTCCTTAGGAGTGAAGATATAAGGAAACATCTAAAGAAACTGTATGCATTTGTTGTTCTTCCTTCTAGAAGTATTTCAACTTAAGAATGAAAAAGGATTGCAATTTTCAAAGTACCAACACTGAAGTCTATATAAGCTTGGAAATGGAGAGATGGCAAGAATAAGACGTTTTTCTTTTCAAATATTATTGAATTCTCAGAGAAAATCTCTGTCTAGTAAGAGGTTATGAAGGAAAATGTGGGAGTCCTTTTATGAGAACAACCAAGAAATGGGCAAAAACTACACCACTGTTTGCTACAGGTAACGAAGTTCATTCCAAAAACAGCCCTGAAAGCAAAACTATTGGTGTAATTCAACAGAGGGAAAGAAACTAAAACACGGCTTTGAGAATTAAAATGTGAATGTACAGCTTACTCAAAACTTCCTTAGTGAAACTTGATTTTACCCTCCCAAACAGCGAGATACCAATACCTGAATACGTATTCTGAACTTGTACACAAACTATTTCCCAAATAAAGACTCACGGAGTTATCCTCTGGAGGATTTACGCTGACCAGCCCAACAAAGGCTGCCCATCGCCATTTGGCTCTGCTTTGACAAATGCATGGTATGCACTTACTGCAGCTGTAAGCCTCAAGAAGAGATTTAAGAGTATTTTAGTAAGGCGAGTTGAAGTTTCATTTTGGGGTTACAAGATGTTGATGTACTGCAGTCATTTCCGCATGGCAACATGCGACTTCCCTCCACCCTTCACGCAAAGACAGGGAACATCCTCACACCCTTCCCCAGCGGGAGGGGATTTAGTTATTCAGCTTTCAAAGCAAAAATCTAAAGGGGTACTGGCTCACAAAATACCCGTTGGCACCTGCAGCACCATCCAGCTCACCTCAGCTGTCCAATTTTAGGGGCTCGGCGTCAAGCACAGATCACGCCTTCCACTCATTTCCCTCGAAATGAGATCTGTGCGAGCATCAACTTCAACTCCCAGCCTCGCTCTGTAAGCAATCCAAGTTGCGAAAAGCTAACAAAAGGTTCCACCGTGCATCTAAAAATAGCGGGCGACTATCTGAGCTGCGAACGCCGCTCCCTGTAGCAGCTCTCAAATATTCCTTTGGCACAGACGGGGGAGCATGAATCACTTCAGAAAAGCGATCCCTTCAGTATTTACCGACCGAGCTCCGCTGCAGATGCAGCCAACGAGGAAAAAAACCTCAAAGTAATACTTCTGGATAGGTCTACACCTTGTTATCGGCTGAAATAATTGTGAAGGTCTACTGAGTGATTTAATTCAGTTGTTTCTTCGTCTTCCCACTTGGCACCGTTGCTGGCCTCTTCGCATCGTAGGCATGGTTGATCGCTGTTGAGCTGAGGTCTCCTCTTCATCGTGTTCAGGAAGCTTTCAGAACACCTCGATATGGTTCGACTGGCTCAAATCTAGAGACACAGCTCTCCTCTGGACCTTACGGAGATGTAATGCCCTCCTTTCTAGGTTAGGGCCTGCCCTGCAGGCACGCTCGGCATCGGGAGCCGCCTTCCCATGGGGAAGCAGAGCAGTGGCAGCCAGGGCTTGAGATGAGAACCTCTCCAAGAGGACTGATGACTCTGGTGGTGCTGCTCCATCTTCCTCATACCTGATTGCCTTTTTGAAGCCACAGGAGGGGCTCAAGCGCTCCAGCAACAGAAACTCAGCATTCGGCAGAGCCAGCAAGATTTGCCTGGCGTTGTCCTTCAGTGGCAGCCTGCACGGGCACGATAACGAAACCTCAACAAGCTTCATTTCAAACAAATCCCCAACAAGCCCGTGAACGCGGGATTGTAGGGATCTACGCCGAATCTGCCTCACTGCGCAGCTCTAGGTCTCCAGAGGCTTTCAGCTAACAGGAAAACCAGAAAGACAACGAGATGCAGATGAGCGGGGTTGTTTTGTTGAGACACGTCCCGCAAGCGGCACGGGTACCGCTGTTTCGCCCAGCGAAGAGCAGCAAACGAGTTCTGCCGGGTACGAAGATCACCCAGGAGATAGCGAGGCTCCGGAACCCGCTCCCGCGGCGAGCCGGCGCGCTGCCCCCGGCGCGCACGAGACCTCGGTGTCAACGCTGGGTTTCCCTCGCCGAAGCTCCCAGTAGCAGGTGTTCGGAAAGGAGGTTAAAAACATCAATTTCAGCATTCCTCCGGGGAAAAACAACGCCGCTTTGTAGGCGCACTGTTCGTTTAAGATGCTTATATAAGTAATTTCTGAATATTTTCCCCTCCTGCCCCGGAACGATCAATCACGGCTGCTTTTTAGTGGCAGAGACCAGCGGCCCCTTCCCACCGCAATGGATGAAATCGCAAATTAATGAGCTCGCTGCACATGTGAAGTGAAAGCACAAACCCAGCACCTGTCCCCCTCCTTTGGGGCACAGTTCCACAATAAGGCCGATCATCCGATATTTCCCTAAGGATAAAAAGCAATGAAATTCAAATTAACCCATCCTTTTGTTGAGAACAGGAGAAGTGGGGGGAAAGACCGAAGGGAATGTGATCCAGCGGTCTCGCTTTCATAACCATTTCCATCACTGTCATTGCTTTGAAATTCAGAATATTACACCGACACTGCCCATTTCCCAGCAAAACGCAGCGGCATTTTGCTCTGTAAAATTCTTTTCCCAGTTGATTAAAATCTTGCAACTCTCCTGTTTTACCCAACAGGGATCCATGCAACCACTCTGGCTGCCAGGCGACACAAACAGAAGAATTGAGAAACTGAAAGCACCTCTAAAACAGTAATGGCTAAGCTGATTTATCCCTCGTTTAAGAGCTACCGAGGAAGCCAGCGCATCCTTCAGCAGCTTCGGAATGGTGCAAGGCTGGGTGAAGCGGTCACACCAGGATCAGGAGACTTCCCCGCATCCGGAAGGAACAAAAGGAAACTTTTCCGGCTCTAAATACCAAAAGCCACATGGCTCAGATGGCATCGAGAGAAAGAAACGTGAACATTCAGGGCCTGGAGCGCCGAATTTGCGAGGTCGCTGCTGTCCCACGAGAACACTGCTGCCCTTGTTTCTTTCTCCCAATGGCTCCTTCCTCGGCTGCAAGAGGCATGAAAGCGCCATCCATCAACTTTGCCCATTGGCTCACAGTAAAACAATTAAATAGTTAGAATAATTACGAAAAAGCATTACGAACTCTTCTCCAGAACTGCTTAATAACTACCGAGCGGCTGCATAACCGGAGTGGAAATGAAAGCAAAGCCATCAGCCTGTGCGGGACCGGGGCCCGTAACAGCTCAGAAACCTCACGCAAGCTGAAAGTAAATAAATAAATAAGGCACGGCAATAAAAGCTGCAAAATTACCGTCATAATGGGCTACCGGCTGTTCTGGAGGGAATTTATTCACCGCAGAAGTTAAGTGGTAGCTCGGGCACTGCAGATCCACGTCAGCGCGTTGAACTCGTCTAAAACACTTTTTTTTTCCAAGAATTTAATCGAAGTACCCCAAAAATACATCCTTATGAAGGCTGTCTCTACTGTACGGCTAAAATGCAATGCGTTTGAGAAGGATTTCAGTTGAATAAAGGAGGCTACGACCTCGATGAAGATCTTGCTGCTGTCTTGCAACAACCTCAGGACACGTTGATTCTGCGGCTTCAGGAAACACCTCCTGGGAGAGCATCGCGTCCACCAAGGGAAAGCTGAATCTCTGCGAAGCTATCACGACGTCTTGTCGTTTGTGGCTTTATCTTGAAGTGGAAGACAGCGTTCAATCACAGCAACTGATTTGTTAAGTGCCAGCTCTGGTTTGTAATTAGAGAGATCGCCCAAGCACCCGCCTGCTGTTTTTTACCCTTAGGAGGAAGTGGTGTCACGAGTTTCTTAGCTCTAAAGGCAGGCAATAAGCATCAGAAATAAAGCTTCTTGAGTGTACCACCAGGAGAGAATTGTCCCTTCTCTCCTTCTCCTGTGGATGTACGAGCTGAAGTCGGGCACGCTCCACAGAGAGAAAACCAATCCAACCATTCCCCACCCAGCACAATTTATTACTCATTTTATTCCTCTTGCCATCGGAATAAAATCACGTCGCAGCTCCTGGGCACGTTCCTCACGTTGGGTCATTTCAGACCCTCTCCCGAGCACCCGCTTTGGTGGAGCTGTAGCTGGTGTAACACCTCCAAGGAACCCTTTTTTTGGCAGAGCTGTGGCTAAGGCAGGGATTAAAATGACAAGATGTCACTTCAAGTCGAGGCACGACTCGTCCAAAGGTGTCTAACGCACAGGATGAAACAAATCTTTTTCTTAAATCTCGGTGTTCACCACAAAATGAAGACAGAGTGAAGTGACAAAGTGAAGACAGAGGTTGTGGTTGGCATGGGCTAAAATTTAGAGCTGAAACAATGATTTATCAGCAACTGCAGGTTTACTGGCACCCACCTCACTCTGCTCCGTACAGCCTGAAGATGAAGCCAAGACGAAGGAGATGCCTACCTGAATTACTGGGAAATCTCTCAGATCGGGGATACCGAGGGGTCACTGCGGTGGTTTGCCTGCATTTGGCAGATTTATCCCGAGGCCAGAGAGGCTGGAAGCTCACCGTTCAGAAAAAAAACAGCATTCTGACTTCAGCTATCAGCACTCAATTTAGAATTAAACAGTGAGTCAAGAAAACAGAACAAAGCAGAAATCTAACGAACCAGAAAATCTGATTTCTGTCAACTCTGCTGCTGACAGGATATTTGGATTCAAATCTCTGGCATTATCGAATCTTCCTTAAACTTACTCAATTCTCACAAGACAAAATTCAGCAAGCTTACTACAGCCAAGCTTGGAACACGTCCTCACTCCCATATCCTGCTGCCTGAGCGAAGATACTCGGCATTAAGATGGGCTGAAAGGAGGATCCTTGGTCAGACCAAGCCCCGAGCTGCAGCAGGCAGCAGCGACACGCGAGCCATTCCACAACCCAGCTCCATCCTGAAGTCGTGAGCTCCTCCCCGCCTCCAATTTCTCACCTAATTCTCTCCTTTCCAATTAAGCTTAATGCGCAATCACGGTATCAGCACTGCCGTTTGTCCTCAGCAGCTCTTTTCGTTGTCCATCCGGGTTTCTCAAACCCTACCTGCATCCCTTCTCGCTCTCCTTTCTCAAGGCTGCGCACACTCTTACACCCTCCTCCTCCAAAACAAGCTCTAACAGAGCCGTCTTTCTGACACCCTTTCATTACTTTTCATTTATTTTTTTTTGCTTTGTTTTCTTTTTACAGCTTTTTGGGAGCCAACACAATGCAGTCAGCCACATAATGCCGTGCCGGAAGAAACTCGCTGCACACGAGGCGCGATTTGTTCCAATGCTGGTGCCGAGTGAGTAATTGCCGCGCTGTGAAATTGCTGCAGATGAGACCAGAAGCAACAGATTAGTGTAATTTTGCAAAGATACAAACGCTAGCCAAACCACAGCTTCAAGCAAAAGCATAGAAGTTCGGGGGAGAAGGAAACAAAGAGCTTTTTTAGCTCACGTGGTTTTATGAAATATAAAATATTTAGCTGCTTTGGCTTCCTACTTCAACTCTTATGGTGAAAATGTGGTGAAATGGCCCTGGTCTTGGCACTTTTAGAGCAAAACAGTAATTCTAACATAAATCAACATTAAAGATCATGTATATCAAGTTCATAAATATATAAATTCAGAAATTTCTTATTAGCAAGGAAGTAACACATAAACAAGTAAAAATCCGTATTACTGAGAATATAAGACGTGAATGGCAAATGGATATAAAAGTCTTTTAGGAAACCCAAATATAGGGTTATTTACATAAGAAGACTACACAAAAATGTATTCTTATGTTCTTCAATTGTATTTTGAAGCTGATTCTTGAGCAGGCTCAGCTCAAAGCAAGCCTTGAGAGATGTTGGGAAGAGATAGCGGGTACCGTACCCTCTGGCTGCATTTACTTTTCTGGGAATCCGAGCGATTCGGAGAAGCAGTAATTGGAGAAGGATGATGCTGGGGAGCGCCGTTTGTTCACATGAATAATTTAAAACTCAAACTTGAAAGGTGCAAGTGCCTTTTTTCTTTTCGCCGCGTTTTCACGCTATTTAGCCCCGCCACGGCTAAGCCAAGTGGGTGTTTCACAAGGTCAAGGCAAAGACAGAAGACGGCGAGAAATATGGACGTCTTTCTACTTACGACACCAAACCACTGAGCAAACCTCTCACAACCCTGACGTGGAGCTGAGCTGGCTGCCCACGCAATCCCGTGGCACTATGGAGGTGGTGGCTGGAGTTACAGCTTCCTGAAAAGCCGAAGCTTCCGGAAGAAAAACTATTTTTAGTGGCGTAACCGTCAGAGCTGCTAGCCCTGGGACCAATGATATTGCAATGCGAGCACCTTCCAGAACTGAAGTTTTAGAAATTTCTTGAGAACAAAGCATAAGAAGATGGAAACCCAATGAGGTCAGGACTACGCGCACATAGGTGCGCAATCTCGTGTCTCTGGGCTGGCAGGACAAGCCCTGCAGTAGTCAAGGGATGTTACAGACAGCCCAACAAAAGCCACCTGAGTGAAATTCACTTTGATTCGCTGAGATTTTGGCAAAATGTAAAGTCAATGCCAAATTAAAGACCTACCTGCAAGATGGTCTACAGCTATGTCAACATGACTGTAGGAAATCTCAGCGCGACTCCGAAACCCAGTGATGGGAGTCATAATCATCAGTGAATGCATCATTCTTTAGGATTTTCAACACAAGGTATATGTGATTGCCTTTAATTTATGAGCTAAATCTTTGTTGAGGTGGCTAATGCGTGTGGCACAACATTAAATTCGGTCTCTTACCACGACTGGTGCCTCGAAACCAGAGAAAACAGAGCTCCTGACTTCATGGCTTTGCGGCCACGTTCATAGCCGTGAAAACCGTCAGTGGAAAAAGAGCGTTCCCTTAATAATCAGAATTAAAAGCTGCTGTAGATATAGAACGTGTTTATTATAAAGAGATTTGAGTGAAATCCGAAACTCAAAACCGGCGAGATCTGACCACCTTGGGAAACCTTCAGCAAAAGGGTGAATAAAAAGAAAATAGACCAAAAACAAAAAGGAAAAGGTGACCTTGAGGAGGCAGAAGTGTGGGGACACGGCCAGCTCGGTCTGTTTGAAGATAGCGGCTGAGAAGTCAACGTTTCTTTGTCTCCAGCCAACCCAATTAAATAATAATAAAAAAAGAAATGACTCACGTGAATGACGTGATTGCTTTCGCTCAGTATGTTAATTGACTGGAAATCATATGCATGCCGAGGTGAGATAAGAGAATACACGGCATCCTCTGCAGGATTGATCAGTCCTGCATGTGCAAGGAGAGAGGGCTGATTGACTAAGGCTAAAAATAAATCTAAGAAATCGGCTGGAATATATTCCTTTCCCTAGGTCTGTAAAACAGGCGAAATTAATTGACTCACTCCGAGAAAACGATGTCATCCTGTGATCACCATTCCTTTGCTGAGTTGCTTTTGTTTTCGAAAGAAGTCGAGTTCGTAATTCGGATTCGCTCAGTTTCTTCTGAGTAAACAGCAATATGGAAAATATGTTTTTACTTTTACCTCGCTTTTTTTTTTTCTTTGGAGGACCGAATAATTACATTCAACAAGCAAGAAGCAATTCCTTAGGGCAGATTTAAGCAAATCCATTACCTCTTCTAAGAGGAATTCTAAACAGTAAGTAATGAAAAAAAGAGGGAGGAGGAGAAACCTAGGTTTATAGACATCTCTAAATATATTCCCTTTATGCCTGTGCCACACACAAACGGTGCTAAGACATTTCTCAACAAAAGCCTCTTTTCTTTATCCAGCTCCGAGCACTCCCCCGCATGTTTCTGAAGACCCGCTGTAACACAGATGGGAAAACAGCTGAGGCGTTTTGTATTTAAGAAGATCACGGTAAAAGCCCTGATTAGGGAAGAAAATTGAAAAAGAAATATAAAGGAAAATGTATTGATGCAAATAAAAACGGGGAAACTCCATCCCAACTCAATTTGCACCCCAAGAAGCAGGCTCTGCGCCTCAGCAATCACTTCTTGTCACTGTTTTTTGGCAAGATGTTTGCAAGCCCCATCTTTTCTTCCCTTTGGTCCGCGTGTGCGATTGTTCTAAAGCATTTGTGCATGAAAATAAAGCCTGTGTCAACAGGGGTTACACTTCACTCGCAGGGCAGCCATGGGAAAAGACAGTCTGCTGCAAGAGCATTTCTTAAGCGCACGCGAGTCAACTTCGCCATCGCAAAATTTTAAATCCTTTCTGCGAATTCGAATGTCTATCAAGAATTTTTTGGGGAAAAAAAAAAAGAGAAGTAGATTATTCTGTGTGTATAAGAACCAAACACAGGCTGCAAAACCTGAGCTGGAAGTTCAGCAGCACATCTCTGGGTCTCTTTTCCTCCTGTGCAACTTTTAAAGATAGCTCCACGAGCTGCAAAGAGGCCAGGAACTGCAAAGCGCTCCCATCCACCTGGCTCGCAGCCTCCCAGTGCTTTACCACCGGGGTCGCTTCTCAGTTTGCGCCTGTTCCTAGGAAAGCTTCCCCACGTCGGAAGGGTTCTGCAAGAAGCTATGCGCAGTCTCCGGTTTCAGTAACGTTCCTGCGGTGTTTGTTCAGGGCACCAGGCGGAAAGGAAGGACGAGCCCACGCCAAGAGGGAATTGAGCTCACTTGGAAGCGTTTCCCCCACCCCCGTTACGCGGGCAACCTTTTAGAGAAGGGTGCCAAACCAGCTGATAAAGCCATTGCTAATTGCCCGTGATCCAAGAGGCTGAAATGAAGAGATACTTATCTCAAGTGTTAATTTCCACGCCTCTAAAGTGACCTCGAAAATTTACAGTGAAAAAAAAAAATAAAATTGATTAGATCAAAACAGTTTTGAAAATGGGAAACGGAGTCAACAAATCCTTGAAAGTAGCAGCAGCTGGGATGAATGCTGATATTAAAATCCTTTTCTCCGATATTGTCAATGAAATAAAATAATCTATAACGTGGTTCAACTTCAACATTCACAGAAATATATTAGCAAGCTTTGTTCTCCTTTGTGCCTGCACTAGATACATATAACTGCCACCGACAGACAAGAGGCACTATTAAGAAAACATTCCTTCCTTTTAAGCTGCTGGTATCTTAGGTAACCACAATTAATCCTCTCTTTTCTATCTGTCACCGGCAACGAGCTCAAGCCAGTGGGTGAGAACTCCCATGGTCGGGAGCTGCCCATTTGACATCGCTGCATGGCGAGACTGGAGCCTCGCCTCCGAGTGCAACAGATAAAGGAGGAAAAAAGAACCGGGACTGACCGTCTGCTTCTGCTGCTGATAGAAATGACATTCAGCATTACATCTTCTTAAAGCGTCGCCCTTAAGAGTGAACTCCCTAAAAAAAAATCAAGGAGGTTTTAGGTTTTTTAAGCTAAGGTCACGAGGAAAATAGAAGAGGCTTGCAGAGACGGGCAGAGTAACCAGGGAGAGGGAGGGACGCAAAAAAAAGCAAAATCCCAACCTCTCCTCTCCCTGCCCCCAAAATTACCCCTAGAATTAATTATCCAGCAACTAACCCCTAACCCCTAGACTTTTCCAACTCCTAACAGAAATATATTTAAATAAAAGCAAATGTGACCTCTTCAGCCGAGCAATAAAGTAAGGCAGGGCACAATTCGTCTGAATATCCAACGAATCGCTCTAAGAGTGCCCATGCCTCTGCCTCAGGTAGTAAAGGGAGCGAGGACGACTGGCTCAGATGGAGACATCTGAAATGAGATAAATGGGGATCAGTGACAAATCCCCATGATTTTACCTCTGAAATTCCACTGATTTACACGAGGCCAAGCCCAAAAGGTAACGAAACAGACGGAGCGGGGCAGACGTCGTGGACGTGCCCAGAGCTACCCACATCTCCTTCCAATCTTCTAAACACCACCAAGACAAGCAGGCAGCACCACGTTTACTCTTAGCACTCAAGCGTTTCGACCCAACTTGTTGCCCCCATGGGTGGGCAAGTTATGAATATCACATCACCAGCAAAGATCATTCATGTTCCATTTCTCAAGGACTCGCAGCACTTTGAAATAGCTCCTTCCTTTCTTCTCTTTAATATCTAAAGGAGACGGCTTTCCCACCAGCGCAGCGCCTAGCCCAGCCCTGAGGCATTTGCAAAAGCTCCGGAGAGTCTGTTTACACTCGGATTGAACAGAAACGTACCTTAACTCAAGACCTTCTTTATTATTTGGCTTGAAACCTGATTTTGCGGATCAGTCCAATTAACCTTTTCAGGCCTAAACTACCTCAGACAGTTCAATTAGGCGAGTAATAAAAGAGGGAAAAGCTTTCAACAGCCATTAACTGCCATTCCGAGAGAGCCAGGCTGTATCGACCACGTGAACTCCTACTTTTCCTAAGAGGAACGTAGATTACAACCAGCCTTGGAGACAGCCTTACGTCGTAATCTATTTCACTTTGTAGCCAAATTTATCTTCAAGACGTTATTTCCTTGAACTGGGACGGGTCGCTGTGGCCCAGTTTGATTGCCTTTGGCATTGCCCAGGGGAACAACAAACTTCTGCCGGTCTCCTTGTACGGAACCTGCTAAGAATGGCCAAAATTATCAAAGACACGGTGATGAAAGATAGTCATGGAGCCCAACGGCACGGAAATCCAGCACTCGGCTCCGCGGCTGAACGACGGTGTCGGCGGAACCACCTCTGTTACAAAAAGAAGCAGCAGGAGCAGCAGAAAAGCACGTAATCGCAGCAAAACAGATGACTAGATGGGATTATTTTGTGCTTGGCTTGCTTCCTTGCTTTTTTCCCCTTATTTCTGCACCTTATCTCGATACCAAATTGTAAAGTACACTCATGAGAAAGATCGTATGAGAGAGATCAGGTCAGAATTTTAAGGCACACAGCCCGGCTACAATGCTGCGTGTTATGATGGGAGTATTAGGTTCTACAGCTAGAGGAAATTAGTTTTATTTTCTGCAGCACAAACTCTCCTACCACAAAAAGAGAAATCCACTTTTGAGCCCAAGCGTGAATTTTTTTTTTAAGGCAACGAGTGAAAATTGGGATATCAACAAAAAACCCAGCTTGCATTTGAACATTACTGTGCTGGATGTAGATTACAAAGGCGCTGCCCTCAAGAAAAAGAACGTGCCGACCTCGGTGAGACTGGAAGGGGACGGGCTACGACATTTTTAGGCTGCTGTGAGCAGGTATTGCACAGAGGAGTACCACCGACTGGCCCCAGAGCACGTCACTGCAATTACTCGGAATAGTCCTAGCATCAGAAGCCACACAAATAATTATTTCTGGTGACTACTTACTCAATTTTCTGTTAATCGTCTTGAAAGATGGATGCTTTAATATGGAAACCTTGATATTTTAAACTCATTGAAGGAATTTGCCCAGGCTGACACAAATCTCAGCTTCAGAGAAATGTCTTAGTCATAAAAAAGTGCACATCCCCTGCACTGGGCAAAGTGCAACTGAATTTCTTAATCCTTAGATACACTGAATATACTGTAAATAAACCCAACCCTTCAATGTTGGCTCTTCCTTGCTAAAGAAGACTCGAGGAAACAATATTCCCGTTACGGTGTTATGGCAGGGTAACACCAGCTACCGTTTGCCCTGTACCTCCTCGTCCAGGAGAGGGAATATCGATTTCCTGCCTCTGTGGGGAAAAAAAAATATAAAGGTTTATTTATACGGGCAAGCTTTCCACTGGTCAGATTAACGGAAACAGCAGGAATGGCACGAATCTAATCGCGTAAGGCTGGACAGAAGAACAAAACATTTCACAAGGGAGATGCCTCCCAGATCCAACACCGTGCTACGTGGCCAGGTCAACCCAGGAAGCACCCAGGCAGCCAGAAGTCAAGGTCAGAGCATAAAAGGCACCTTTTTGTTTCCTCCATTTTGGGGGCTATTTAGTTCCAGGTGTTGGAAAACGTGTGCCAACGCGAGGAGCCGATTCCAACTACCACGACTCCATTTAAGCCATGCACGTAAGACTTACGCCCGCTGTGAAATCAACTGCCACTCTCAATTAAGGAAAAACTAATATGGAACAAACTGATATTCTAATTTCAGGAGCCAAAATTCAAATATTTGAAATCAAATATCATCAAGGCTAAAAAAAAAATACGGTGTTATTTTGCAAGCGAGTGATACTCTCTAGAAAGCTTTAAATTTTCCCCTCGTTTAGTAATTTATTTTTACTTGCACGAACTAAGCACAAAATGATTTTTCCCCACTGCTTTGGAAATTTGTTTTAATTACAAGTCTGGGTAGCGTAATTGGGGAAGCATGTTTAGCTTACAAAAAAAAATTGGATGGGTTAGAAGAAAAATCCTCCCAACGCTCCCTCGGCTCTACGGGTCCTTCAACCCAATTTGACGTGAATGAAACCCTTATTGTTCTTTTGACTCCTGCTGAGCCATTATGTTAACGGTTTTCTAGAGACTTGGGTAGCATTTTACTACACGTTTTCATTATTCCACCAGCCAGGATTTTAGTCCTTAGACAGCAGAGGTTTCAACGTTTAAAATACTTTTTTGTTCTACGGTTCCGAGAAAGCAATACGCGTTTTAAATCGGCGTATGGGTGGGTATTTGGAATTAACTGTCCCTCTCTTCCCCTCTTTTTAGACATCAATCAGTTTAACATATTAAAAAGTGCGGCAATGAAGAGTCAATCAAGCACACGAAACCGAACACACCCACCGACAGATATTTCCTGCCATAAAAATGCTCCCACATTGGATGGAAGAGTCACACCCTAATAAAATTTAACAGAGAAAACAATAAAAAAAGGGTTAAAAGGTAATAAAAGGATTATTAGCAAGCTACATAAACTAAGCCAAACCTTTAAGTGATATTTTATTGCATTAAAATGCGAGCTTTGATGACCCAGCTGGTGTTTCAAGTGCTTTAGAGCCAAAATACTGACTTTAAAAAAAAAATGCTTGCTGTACAATCCTCTTGAAATTAAGTTATTTTCTGCATCTTATTTGAAAGCTTTAAGAAATACCATTCCTAAACCAATTTGCTGCTTTGGCTCAAAAGAGGCAAGTAGGATTCAAGTAATTGATACTTCCACAAATACTCTCTTTGCGATTGCACCAGCGTAACAGCGACGTGAACTGGGGACAGTTCGGTATCTAATGCTCCTCCTGCCTGCTGTTCCTGTGACAAATCAGTCAAACACAGAGGAGCTACGTGTAATTTTCTTTACCAACAGCACTGATGAGCTGTAACCCCTGGTTTCCTTCAGCAGACATTTCAAGATTTGATGTTTCTGACACGTGCAGAGATTGCTTTAAAACGAGCACAGAACCCCCAGGCTGATCAAGGCAACAAAACCATCGCAGGGGAACGAGCGCTCGAAGAAGCAGGAAGGAGGCAGACGGCAACTGAGCTTAAATGCCAAACTCCTTCAGAGCAGAACATCTACCACATATCTAAAGGCCAAAAATAAACTCATTAAGACGTGTTCTGGAAGTCGGTTTAAAATAGCACCTTATATCCTGTGTAGGTTCCGTATGGACCAGAAAGCTCAAAGCTATTAGCTATAAAAAGAAGCACCTCCGATCCCCCAACAATATTTAGTCTTCCAGAAGGCCCAACGCATCATCCAAATACCTTGAGAGGGGCAAGAAACTTCCCTTGCAGGAATAATAGCAGCACTTGGAGTTAGGGATGACAATAAAGGCTTAGCATTTCCCCTCAAAATCCGGCTTCTGCACTCCTGAACACGTCATAGCGATTTCCTCACCTGGTAGGGGCACGGGATGTGATATTCTCTGCAGCGTTCTTGAATCCACGTCGTCTCCCACACGCCTCGATAAGCCTGCTCATAGAAATAGCAGCCAATTACAACCAACAGTGGCACGAGGTACAGAACACTGAACACGCCAATCCGGATCATGAACTTCACTAGCTTGTCCTGGTTCTCTTTTTCTAACGGGATTTCAATGCGAACCCGATTGAGAGAGATAATGCCAGCTAGCAGGAGGGAAACTCCGACAACGACATAGAGGCAGAGGGGTGCAAGTACAAAGTATCTCAACGCATCCACATCATAGAGGCCAACAAAACATACGCCGCTAATATTGTCACCTTCAATTTTATTCATTGCTAAGAGGATGATGGTTAGAGTTCCTGGAATGCCCCAGGCACTGGCGTGGAAGAGCAACGCTTTCTTCTCGATCGCTTCGCTGCCCCATTTTGGCACGGCTGCCAGGAACCACGTGATGGTAAGGATGACCCACCAAACGCTGCCAGCCATGGTAAAGAAATAGAGGACCATGAAAAGCATGGTACAGGCTTTGTTGTGAGAGCCCTGGGTCACTGTGGAAGCCTTGTACTGGGCAGGGCTCGATGCGTTACACGCTACTCGGTCTTCAAGCAGAAAGCCGATGAAGAAAATTAACGACACCATCATGTAACAGACAGCATAGAATATTATCGGTCTTTCTGGATAGCGAAATCTTGTGACATCGATCAGAAAAGTGAGAAAAGTAAACAAGGTAGCAGAAAGGCAGACGATGGAGATCACTCCGATGAAGTAGCGAGCGAAGGAGAGCTCCTCACGACGGAAGTACATGTTTGGGCAAGGAGGGGAACAGTCCCGTACCCTCAGGAAAGAGTAACCCAGATCGGGGTCGATTTTCAACTCTCGAGGACACCAAAAGCCATAATCCCTCTGCACTGCCATCGGGGCCTCTTCTGTGGGCTCCCCACCTAAATTGAGGTCAACGAGGCGAGGATACGGCTCATCGCAATCCGGGAATCTAGGAAGGAAGAGAAGAATTATTTACAAGAAATACACACACACTCCAACATCATTTGTGTGTCTGACTTTAGACACAGGGACTGGAGAGAAAACGAAGTTAATCCAAATAATGGGTAATGAGTGAAATACCACTCTCTATATAAACGAGCTCTAGAACTTATTTTCCCAGACTTCAGTGGGTGGTGAAGCCATACAATGGGTTTAAAAATAAAACAGAGAAATAAATGGACAAAGTGACTATTGGGGCATTCAGCATAAAGGTGAGGATGAAAAGTCCATCTCGGGATGGCTCCAAATTTAGGTTTACTGTAAACTGAGGCGGTGTGCCTACGGAAGAATGACTTTTTCATTTTAAACTCCTTCCCTCTGCTACTGCAGTCGCTGCTGTCAGACAGGAGAGTGAGCTAGTTAGACCAAAAATCCAGCCGAGCACTGCAACTATCATTAATAAACTGAAATTACGATGAAGATATTCTTGCGGTTGGGTAAAACTGATGGCTAAGGGCAGCTGGAGATGCAGTCCGAAGTTTTGAAGGCGAGGCTGGAGGGATTCCACGCACAGCTGCCCAGTTCCCCCCTCTGCCAGATGTTATCTGCTCAGCACAGCGTAAGCTAAGCACGCAGGTTCCTCTGCCACAGTTCACGTTCAAAGCAAACCTTGATCCAGATTATCAGCACCTAGAAGCATCCTCTGACTTATTCTTTCACTAAAAGAAGTTTTGAATTGTTTTTCATTCTCTCCTATCAACTGTGAGAGAGGCTATTTCTTCCTGACCGTGTTCCTGTACTTTATGAGCTGTTACAGTCACTTATTAGGAAAGAAAAAGCAGGAAGAAGTTTTCATTTACACGTATTTTCTGTTTCAAATAGATGAGAACATCATGGAATGCTTTGCTATGAAGTTATCTCACAGAAAGAATATCCTGAGCTGGGAGGGACCCACAGGATCACTGAGTCCAACTCTTGGCTCCACACAGACCACCCAAAAATCAAACCACACCTCTGAGAGCTGTCCAAATGCTTCTTGAACTGAGGCAGGCTCGGTGCCGTGACCACTTCCCTGAATTTGGGTCACTTAAAGCTGAAAACGTCTTTCCATACGTGCTCAACAAGAGGTAGAATCTCTGAGAACAGAGATTTTAGACGCTCTGCAAAACCAGCTGGCTTCCCCTTCAGGAAAAGGGGCCATTAATCTCCAGCACGTGTAACTTTGCATAATTCTCAGAGGAATTTAGAGCAGCAGCATCTATTCTGCCTCGGTACAGCAAATAAAGCCAGGTCTGCGTATATGACAAAGAAGAGAACTAGATAGGTAAATTCATTCATTTAATATGCTTTAACATTTTAACGTAGCGTTTTACAGTAATTGCCTACAGAAATTTCCAATTCATCTCCTGGGCAGGCGACAGAAACATGAATTCAGTTTCCTCCCCAGGAAACGAGCTGTGCCAGGGAAAATTAAGGCACTGGGAACGGAACACGGTTCAACTGTCTGTTTTAGTAGGATCTGGGGTGTTTTATGATCTGAATTAATACTCTGGGATTCTGAAAGGAACAAGACAGGTTCGCTCACCTGGTACACTCCATATCCTCAGGCCAAGAGACCCCGAACATCTCCATGAGCTTGGAGCACTCGCTGTACGCCCTTTGGCAGAGCCTGCGGCACGGCAGGGTGACGCGGCCGTACTCCATGCACACGGGAGCGTAGAGGGCACACAGGAACGGTCGAAAATCCCTGGAGCATTCCAAATTCACCATGGGATGAAATGGCTGGAAAAGAAAAGGGAGAATTCAAGAGCTTCAAACGGCAGCTTTGTAGAAGGTTTCGGCAGGAAGCTGTGATTTGACTAACGAGGTGTCAGGGCTTTCACGACCATTACCAGAACCTTCTTTTCCTGCTGGAAGAACCGATCGTAATGCAGCACTTACTCATTTTAGGAAGGCGGGCAAGTAAGAAGCCTGGGGACAACAACAAAAGACTCACAAGGGACGTTTATGTACTCAATTTGCATCAGAATCGATGGGAATTAGACTGCTGAACACCTCCGAGGATTCGGGCTCAGGCTCACGCCCTCCAATAAATGGTGGATGAACTTCTTGGCACTGCTTGTTTAAATGACGGACGTGCTAAGTGCTTCTTTAGAGGGATAATATGAAAAAAAACCCACATTCAACTGACCAGACCACAATCTGAGGTGTATCAGGAAATGCAACGCTCCTTCACAGGACGGAAAGAAAACACCGTGATTTTTTTCAAATACAATTTTCGGATCCCTACGCAGAAACCGTAAATGCGATCTCTATTTCTTAAATATTTCCAGCAGGGCAGCGGAGTGAAGTGACAGCAGGTATGCCCATTCCTACCCAAGCAACAGAAAGCTCTGAAATGAAAGCTGGAAGGAAATGAATGAGAACAAAGAAGCGGTGTCTTGCGCTCCTTGTAGCAGGTTTAAGTCACGGTGGTAGCGGCGATAGGAGCGCTGAGGGAAGATCGACCACAAATCGCCGAGGTGAAGCTGTTCTTAAGCATTTCTGAAGGTAAGAAATAGGGAAAGAAATAGAACAGAGACTTGTAACTTCATGGAAAGCAGTGCACGATGATAATCCACATTATCTTCTTATTATCCAGCGTGGATTCATTTTGTTCTTATGGCTTTACAGCTCTTCAGGAGTCAATAACTAATTCCTGTCGCTGACCACCACCCAAAGCCTCACCATATCCTTAGATATCAACCCGAGATCAATTACATTCTGTTAATAACTACAGAATACCAAAATACAGTAAAACTTACAAGAATGAAACAAAAACTAGAGTGAAACAAAGCAGTGTATGGATGTTCAAACTCTGCTACCTCCCCAGAACCAGCAGTGGCCCTGTAGCAAGCCCCTTCTTGGCTTGCATTTCAAGTAGAGCTTCAAGGGAAAAGGTGACAGTTGCTTGGTCAATGAAATACTGCAGGGGAAGCTAACATGAATTCTAGTCCAGATACATTTTTCTAAGAAGCCCATTACACTGAAACCAGTCCCCTCTCCACAGCCTGGCAAGATTAGCAAGAAATCTAATCTCCGGTCTGCTGCAGCAGCAGAAGCAGAAATGGGCCTGCTATATATAGAAAAAGCTAAATCTTGCTGCAGCTGAGGAGCAGGCTGTTGGGAGAGCTAGAAAGATTACATTTTTAGCAGCAGTTTCCTGGAGAGTATTTTCAACCAACTCGATGTTTTCTTTCCCCAAACTACAGGGCAGAACCGACCACCGCCAAGCAAGAGGTCATCTTCTGTGAATACACGTGAGAATTACCAAAAATAATAAGGCAAAGCTTCAAATTTCAGTTTTCTTATCTCCTCCTGACGTCTGCCCTTGCACGAGGTTCCTTTTGGGAATACAAAACACAGCCACGTTGGGATTTTGTGGAAGTTTTTAAATATAACTCGTATTTACCAAGCTGACTGGATTCTCTCCGGTGCCGCGTAACAACGGAGCCGTGACTGTTTGGCAACAGCTTACCTGCGAGGCAGCAAAACCCCGGCAGTTATCGACGAGGAAAAAAGGAACCAGCAGTTGGAAAGTATTTACATTTACAAGCTCATTGTTACCCACGGAAAACTTTCTCCTCGACTAAATATTGACTTCTTTAGGCTTTTATTTTTGAAGTTATCGCCTGTAACGCAGATAAGTCTAGCGTTTGGGAACAAGGATGCACGAAATTGCTTCCGGGTAGTTTTGACACCTGAGATGATGGCGAAGCGTAAGATATCATCCTTTATTTGATGCAAATGGAAAATGAAAACCTCAAGGTGTGGGAAAGCTGGGCAAAGCCAGCTCCAGCGCGCGGCCACCGCAGGGCAAGGACAAAGCACGAGGCAGGCTCAAGGGAGCACAAAGGCACCAAGGCTTCCTGGCACCCTGCTCATCCTGCTCGGGGCTGGCGGCTGCTGTAATGGCCAGTCAACCCCAGACTTGTGTGGGATTTGCTGCTCCACCTGGATGTGTGCGTGGGACCTGATGGGATTCATCCCAGAGAGCTGGCTGGTGTCATCGCAGGACCTCTATTGATTATTTTTCAATGTCTTGTGAATCCGGAGAGGTCCCAGTTGACTGGAAGCTGGCAAATGCGGTCCCAAATTTCAAGAAAGGCAAGGAAGAAGATCCTGGCAATTACAGGCCACTTCGGTACCTGATAAAATCACGGAGAAGATTATTCTGGGAGTTATTGAAGAACACCTGAAGGACAACACAGTCGTTGGTCAGAGTCAACACGGGTTCACCAGGGGAAGGTCACGTCTAACAATCTTTATTTCCTTCTACAACAAGATCACCAGTTGACCAAAGGAAGCCAGTCGATGTAATCTTTGTGGATCTCAGGATCACAGAATCACAGAAAAGTCTAGGTTGGAAGAGCCCTCCAAGATCACCAAGCCCAACCTCTGACCTAACACTACCAAGTCCTCCCCTAA
>CM021767.1:117095506-117107279 GCA_011076525.1 Nettapus auritus
GGGCTTCAGGCAGGCTTGGGAGCTGTGGAGGAGCGAGTCCAGGCCCTGAGGTTACCGCAAGAGCGGGGTTAACTACAGTAACACGGCGTGATGCTCACACACTACATTACACCACAACACCATCCCACCGATCGAAAAACGACTCAAATCCAGGGCAGGCGTCCTCATTTCCTCTAAAACTCACCATAAATCTCTCCCAGAACAAAGGAAAATGCAGCCAGGGCAGCAAGACAAAGCGTAAAATTCATGACAACTCTTCGGCGTTCGAGTTATTTTATTATAGAAAACTGAAGAGCTTTTCCAGCTGGCATGTCAGCCAACAAGTTGGCCTTGAAACACCTAAATAACCTCGGGAGAAGCAAAAGGGGAGAGAAAAAGGTCTTGGAAGGGAGGTGGGCTACGAGGAAGGGGTGATTCCCCGCCGGGGGATGCCCCAAACCCTTCCCACAGCACACAGCCGTGGCTTTTGTCCCGCTGCAGCTGCCCTAAGGGAACCGGGTAATTTTAATTAAGGTCGAGAAACAAAGATGGGAACGAGTGACCACTCTCGTGGGAGGAGGTGAATATTAAGACCGATATTCCCTCGATGCTCTGGCACCGCGTTGTCTTGTCTCAGAGTTCATACTTCAGTCACGTCGATGAAGAACGGACGTCGTTCGCTTTGACCTCCAAACCCTTGCCCTCAACTACGGAGGCTGAACTTCGTTTCCGTAGCTCCGGTCCGATGATCCTGCAAAATTCCTCTTTCCTGGAAGGAAACGGGAACGCGGCGACGTTGTTCGACGCGCAAGCGGGAGTTGAGCTGTTGAACAACAAAAAAAACACCCTACTCTTCGTTTTCCCTGCATTTTTAAACCATTCGTGGGGCTTTGTGTCCTCATTAACGCGCGTAAAAGGCGAGGGAACGCTACTGCTGAAGTTGTTCTCTGGAGAAAGCCTGTCACAAGGCAAAGGGGAGAACAAGCAGGTTGCTAACACCTGCAGGCCAGCCCTGACGAGCTCCACGTGGAAGTTTTAACTCGTAGGTTTAAGGAAGTGCTCTTCTGGTGCAAGGATACGGCCCCTGGAGGGAAAAGATCAGGGATTCGGACGCGAGCTGTGGTTTATAGCCCCTCTGGTGCTTGTCCTAGGACAGACCACATGCTTGAGTAAGCTCTAGGTCTGCTGAAAAGCCCCCCGATCCCTTTGGTTTGCTGTCCCAGATCTGGGTGCCCCCGCACCCACAACCACCTCCCTCCCTCAGTGGGGATTTCAGAGCTGCAAGGCGCCCCCAAACACCGCACAGCAGCCACCTAAAACTCCATCTCTCACCTGAAAACGAAGCACGCATCTCCTCCTGGGCGCTGCTCGGCTTGGCTTTACGGCTTCCAAAGGTTTTTAGCCCCAGACAAACCCCCATCCCTTTTTTTCCCCGGATTTTCCGAGTCATTAAATAGGCACAGCCCGTGCTTTAGCTGAGCGTAAATGCTTCTCTCGCACGCAGCTGCTGTGTGAAGATGCTGAACACTTCTGTCTTCATTGAACACTTCGTTCAGATTATTTAGACGTTCACCAGAGCTTAGCGTGAGAAGAACAGGACCGAAGGTCCTCAGGTGAAGGCCACCTACCTCAGAAGCTCCTTCTGGGGAGCCAAAGTGCCCGACCGGGCTAATTTTTGTGCAGCTCATCCTGGGAACGTAACAGCTCTAGTTCTTCCCAACTTGCTCCCACCCATTTGGGATTTCTACCACCTTCACACAAGGCTCACGCCCTTTACACCTCAAAACCATGAGCGGGTGGCTTTCAGGTAGACAAGCCTCGGGTTTCCTCAAGCCAGAACTTCCAAGCACTGCTTTATCCGCGACACGTCGGCTCTGCCTGCGCTCTGCAGCCGCCTCCGCCCTTCGAGACCAAGGTTTGGGTTTGACAATCGACGAATTGAGAACGCTCCCACGGCGGTTTCGAAGATAAAAATCTGGAGGAGGGACAGGAAAACCAGGAGCAAAGGAAGGAGCTTTAATCAGCTGGTGCTCAGCTTGCTGGCTGACGGTGGTGTACAGCTCCATTGTTCTGTGGCATCCGAATCTTAAACGCTGAAGGTTAAATCCTCGCTGCAAATTAAAGTCTAAGATCAGGGTGCTTACACCACGCCGACTAATTAAAACCTGCTTTTGCATTGGCTTTACGTTCTTGTATAAGTTTTGGACGCAGGACTGAGGAATACGAAGAGGCCGGGAAAACTGCCGAGATTTAGAAGGGGAGAGCGCACGGGCAAGGCAAAAGAAAATGAGGGACAAAGATGGAATTTAGGGGGGAAGAAGTTCAGGATCTCGCGCCCAAACCCTCCCTGTCATTGCTGCTCAGCGGGAAATAAAGTCAATTCCCACGTCGCGAAAGAAATCACTCTGAAACAGGAGAGGTGGGGCAGCACTAACCAAAAAACAAGGGCCGAGAGAGAGTCGTTCGTTCCGAGTCCAAACCCCGATGTCTAAATTTTATAGTCATACGGCTGATGGAAAAGCTGTTTGAGAAACACTGCCAGGAGCCGCCTGAAAGTTGGCATACCCGCGAGAGGACCTGCCCCAGGTAGGGTGAGAACACAGCTACGGCTTCTGTCGATGCCGCGTCTAGGCTCACCGAGGCGCTTTTACGCTTCGAGGGGAACGAAACCCGTTTTAAGGCTCCAAAGATCACCAAGGAGAGAAGGAGAAGGAAATATAATGCCACGAGAACTTATCGATCAGAGGAGTATCTTTTTAAATGATACGTGTACGATAAAAACGTTTGTGACAGGTACACATCCACACATCACAGAACAACTAAGTCGGCAAGGGCACGAAAATCTCACAGCAGGTACTGTGCTCTGCAGCAGGTCCGTGGCATCGCCTGCAAGAAACCACCACGTCTGGAAAAGGGGATGAGCAACCGGGTGACTTCGCTTCTGAAGTTGGTGATAAATCCATCAACCGCTCGGAGCTGGCTTCTAAATAGCTCCGCTTTGATATGCGAAAGGGGGGTGGGGGTTGTGAGCCGGCAGCACGTCATCTCCTCTGTCCGCACGGTGAACGAATCGTGGCTGTTCCGGAGCATTTCACCCTCCTCGATCCCCAAGGGAAAGCTTCCGTTTAGGGCTCATCTCTGCTTCCCGTCCTTCCAAGCCTCTTCGATCCCTCACGTTAGTCGTGAGGTCCCACAAACGTCGCGGTAAGGAGGTGGTGGTGTCCTTGACTGCAAGGAGGCTGGCACTCATGGCGTTCAACCTTTGCTTCCTCAGGAAGAAATGCTTTGGTAGCGTGCTCTCAATCCCCAAGCTACCAGCACCTACGCGCTCCCTGATCAAAAGAGATACTGGATGGCAAAAGTCGTCTTGCAGCAGCCAAAATCACTGCGAGTCCTTCGAGGTTGAATGAATGTGAAGTGGAAAAGGGAGGGAAGAGAGTGCTCCACGTTACAGCAACAATAATCCACGAGGTGAGAAAGCAAGAAAGGGTTCCTGAGGGGAACGGCAGCCTCTACCAGCACCATCTCAGGGCCCCGGCCGCTGTGGCCAGCAGCGTGCTGGTCCGGTGGGTGACACCGGTGGTCCTGGAGGTCTTTTTCCAACCCGAATGATTCTGCGATTTGATATTCTAAGTAAGGTTTCAGCTGTTCCTCCAACGAGGGGAAGAAAAGTACAATGAGCGTAGCGACGGCAAGCCAGCGGCTGGAGGAATTCTCTTTTTTACTTCGTATTCGCTCTTTTGTGTAGTGGAAGCCCTTAGAAATTCTGCTTGCAGAAAGCAGCTGCCGGAACAATGGAAACCAGCACCCTGAATCCTAAAATAAATTATGAGAATTATTTTAAAGCACTCATTAGGATTGAAAGCTAAAATTGGACTATTTTCTTCTGATTTATCTGCTGGTTTGGTAGCCACCACAGCAAGACCGGCATCACGGCGTACACCCACAGCCAGGGGAAAGGAATCCGCAGCACGAGCCGAGCTCCTCTGATGGTTTTTATTGGAAACTGCTCCTGGAAATTGCTCCTGAAAAGCCGAGAAGCGCAACCCCCCTGAGAAATACACTGGATGAATCGCACGGGTCCTGCTGCCTTCTTCTTTCAGCCTGGAGGAGGCTCAGGGGCGACCTTATGGCACTCTGCAGGTCCCTGAAAGGAGGCTGGAGCCAGGTGGGGTTGCTCTGTTCTCCCACGTGCCTGGTGACAGGACGAGGGGGAACGGGCTCAAGTTGCGCCAGGGGAGGTTGAGGTTGGATCTTAGGAAGAACTTCTTTACCCAAAGGGTTGGGAGGCACTGGGATGGGCTGCCCAGGGAAGTGGTGGAGTCCCCATCCCTGGAGGGCTTTAAAAGCCGTTTAGATGTAGAGCTCAGGGATATGGCTTAGGGGAGGACTTGGTGCTGTTAGGTCAGAGGTTGGGCTCGGTGATCTTGGAGGGCTCTTCCAACCTAGACTTTTCTGTGATTCTGTGATAAAGAGGCTGGTAGGGAAAGAAAACGGGATATTTGGACAGTTCTCTGAAATCGGCGGTTTAACACGCAACAAGAGCCAGAAGAAAGACAACACAACGTTGGCCATCACCAGCAGGTTATTAGCAGCCATGAGCACGACGTTATTCCTGTGGAAACCCCTCGCGTGCCCGCACGTGTGCCATTCCCATCCCTGCGCCTCGGCAAGGACCGAGCTGGAAAAGGGCAAGTGAAGTGAGCCTGGAGCGAAGCAGCTCCTGCGCTGGAGGAGACAGCTCCCCACCAACCCCTACAAAGCTCCGCGTGCCACTAAGGCTGGTGGCAGCTCTTTTTTTCTGCTTGAAAATCAGGCTAGAGCATCTCGCCACAGCCCAACGTCGCTCGCACATACGGGACGCGATCCCTGAGCCACCCTTCTCCTCTTCTCTGGACCTCTTTCGGTCCAAAACGTTGAGATAAGCCCAGATGTTCCCAGTGCTCCAGCTATTTGGGAACCTCGGCACTGCAGAACACCACAGCAGCAGCCGGCCTTTATTCTTTTCCTTCATTATCCCCCGTGTCTCATTTCCCTCTGTTGTCTTACTGCTTCGTCAAGCTTCCAGGTGAGATTTCAACAGAACAAACCACCACAAGTCCAAGCAAATTAGCTGACCACCACCGATGTGACGAGCATTATTCCCCCCGACACATAAAATATTTATTATTTTGACCGTCCTCCACGATTTTATGGCTTAGTGCAGCCCATAAATATAACCAAGATCTCTGTAATACTTCGTTCTGGTTTGGTTTTACCTTTCAGTTCTTCACAACAGCATCAAGAGGCTCTCATCACGCTGCTAAGCACCTGCTCCTCACCACCAGAAACCCGCCTTCGCCGCGCCTCTCCGAGCAAATCCCAATCCCAGACCTCTTCGCCCACCGGCTTTCACTAATTCCTTCAATACCCTAAGTTCCACTTCTCAAGGAGGCAATAAATACTTCGTCACACAATTAGCTGTTCACGCTTTTATCGCGTTAAGCTTGCTTCGGCTCCGTTTTCCCTCCTCACAGGTAGATTTTCAAAAGCCCTCGCTCAGAATTTCCCGGCATCCTTTCTAAAAATCATCTCTGCTCCTGTTGCTACGTACCTGGCACAACTGGGATCCCTCGCCACGTCCGGACGAGTGGATAAAAAAAAACCTAGTCCACAGTTCTTTGAAACAAAGCAAACGGAAGGCTACGAATCTCTGTCTTCTTCTGGTTAAGCCTGGTTCACAGCCCTTCCGTGGAAAGATTATACAAAGCCAAGGCCTTGCGTTATTTAACAGCAGCAATTAAGTTTTGGTACTGTCAGGAAAAGCATTCAAAGATGAAAACGCGACTACGCTTTCTTCTATCTACCAGCAAGGATGCCTCAGCACTTCAAAAATACAAAACAAGCTCGTTTGGCGCAGGTCTCCCACGGAAATATTGGAACAGGCTGGAAGCGAGGCGCCCAATGTTCGGTATTTCCCCCAGTTTTAGGCGTCCCACAGAACGCCCAGCAATAAAACCCCACTGCGAGGGCATAAAACGGGACAGAGAACCGACTGCAGCGAACTCTGGGCTTGTATAAGCCAGGCTGTCGAGGAAAAGACCAAGTACGTGGCTGAAACCCCATTCAAGAAGTTCTCCCCAAAGACAGGTGAGACAAGCACCAGCAGAAATGAGTTTTAGGTTAGCGATTCCTATTATTTTTTTGCCTCCTGTTCTCGTTTTCTCCACACCAACTTTGAAAGGAGTACGAGAAAAGCCAAACGCTCCAAAAGCCCCGAAGCACACAGCCTTCGGAACTGGAAGCCTTCTTTTCGTTGCTCAGTGTGCTTTCCCTGGCACTTCGTTCAGCGCCAGAGCATTCCAAATTCTTGATCTGTCTGAATATTCCAGAGCATTTCGTTCAGTTACACCCCCAAAGGCTCATTTTATAGTCACAGAATATTTTTGTATGCATTACAACACATCTTTTCCAACTGTTTGGCTTTTTATATACTTAAATATACTAATGCCTTCCGTTTTATTTCTACTATAGATAATTTCTTGGCTTCTGTTACAAGCTATTTGGTGATTCAAGGCCCGAACCATACAAAGGGACGAGAAAACGCAGTCCTACCTCCATCGCCAACGCCGCTGTTTGCTGGTCGTAATGATTGAGGAGGTTAGGCATAAAGGTGGTGTTGTAAGGCAGGTCCTGGCACATCCGCAGGATGATGGGCTCGCAGGAAAACAAGCTGTGCCCTCGCGAGTGCCCCACCAAAACATCCAAAAGCCAAAGGGAGCAGAGCAGCCAGCCACCAGCCATCCTTCCGCGCCGTCAGCGGGGCCGGTTAGAGCCCAGGCAGGAAGATTTCGACTCTTCTCGTGCCTTCTGATTTCACTCCAAGAGCAATATTTGCAGTCCTTCCTTAAGGCTCTTCGAAACTGGGACTCTCTTCGTGCACATGGTTAGCTCAGTCCCGGAGACGATGCAGCGGAGCGCAGCATCTTGCCTTTCCTTTCCGTCAAGGAATGAAGACGTTTAACCGCATTCCCACACGACTGACCCCATCCTGCCAGCACAGCAGCCGGGTTACGTTCTTCTTGCGGCAGGTCCCCTAAGACAAAAAGAAAACACAACAAAGAGCACACGTTACTTGCCCCGTCATTGATTAAAATATTTCGGTTGCCAACAGCCTGTCAGGGGAATCGCTTCAAATTCTCACGCGGAAGACGAGGAGGTCGCTCGGCGATTTTTAATCCCGGTTTTTTGACTTTTTGCGGTGGGAAAAGCTGCAAAACTCCACCTGAAAAGGGGGGGGGGGCGGAAAAAACGCGTCGACAACCAGGATTCTTTGAGGAAAACCCCACGCTTCACATCGCGCCGGGTGAGCAGCGCGGTCGTTGGCCACGCTGAAACCGAGCTGTTTATGACTCAGCCCCAGCGCCGGTGCGTTCCCAGCGATAGCATCTTTGGGTGCACGGCCCCAGAACTTCTCCTGAATAATTACCGAACACAAACAAAACAGTCGCCACCACCAAGCCGCAAGTCCCGGCTTGCAGGACTGCAGGGAGCTGCTCTGCCCGACCAGCTGCGGCCAAAGACGCAGTTTTAGTCCGGCTGGAAGCAACTCGTTGGGTTGTTTCACACCTTGCGCTCCTGAATCCATCCCAGCAGCTCCGGAGAAGCCAGAGAAGGTGGAAAATACACGGGTGCTACCTCTCGTTGTCCTGCTGGCTCCGCTTTGACTGCGGAGAGCAAATTAATTAGCCTGGCTCCGTGTTTTCTTGGTGTGAAGGTGCTGGAGATGCACGGGACCTCAGCACAACGCACCCAGCTGCACGACAGGCGCCGCAACTGGAGGTTAAAGCCTGGCAAAAGCTGACAGAGCCCTCGGACCACAAGGAAACCCTTTTGCTACAGCGATGTTTTTTCTTCGACCTTCAGGAAGGGAACTGAATTCTACGAGTCAGAGAGGGAAAAAGTTTTTCCCTTTCTCCTTAACCCCTTATCTGTCAGTTTGAGTTAACGGGCAGTCTTGTGCCGCTATCAGCTGACCACAACGGTTTTATGGGCGTGTTTTTGGCCCGTCTTACGGTCAGGAAAATTAAAGGCCGTATACCTCTAAGCCCTCATGCACCTTGCGGGTTGGGCTAGAGAATCCTGCGAGGTTCCTTCCAAGCTAAACAGCTCCGCGCTTCTCTTTACGAGCACGTGAAGCAAGGGTTTGGGCTGTCGCTGTTCGAGACAGGCCGGTGAAAACCACCAGGCAAGAAGGAAAAAGAGGAAGACGTTGAGCACAAGCACGTGAAATCGGGATCTCTGACAACGCGTTTCCACAGGCTGCCTCCTCTCTCACAGCTCCTGGTGGGGAAGAGAAATAGTAAAGTTGTTCCAAACCTAGGCAAAATGTCACCAAAAAATAAAGCAACAGACCGATCTCAGCCAGAACTCAACCGGGAAACAGACACAACCCGCATGAGCCGCTCGGCCTTCCAGGCAGCAGAATCCTGAAGGGTTCTGCGTGTTCTCGCCCGAGGAGATCACTAATTACACTCCGACAAACCCAAATCCCACTTAGTTTCGGAAAAGCTGCCTAACCCCCTGCGAATCTAAAACCCCTTCGGTTTTAACGCCGGTTGCCGAGTCAGGAAAAGAAACCTTCTCGGTTTGTTCCCATCTCCAAACCCTGCTTCTAATTTATTCCTCATTTTTTAAAGACTTCAGCCACCAACTCAGGCAGACTCCATTAAACTACTTTAGAACTCGCAGCGTGGATTAGCAATCGCCTTTTTAGCGTCGTTCCTATAATTCAGAAGCTGTTCCAGCAGCAACCAGTAGCTTAATGCTTCCTAAGAGAGGCTCAGAAGCAACCTAAGACGAACACCTACCAGGTCTTGTGCCCAAATCCACATCAGGATCTACAGCCTTGGGGAAAAACTCCAAGAACGCTTCACGCAAATCATCGCCTTAATGATATTCCGACTCCAAACAAATCCACCCCTCCTATTCCATCCCCGTAACCTCAAACCGAAAAAAAAGGCATAAATTCAGACTTCATAAGACAGGAAGAGTCTTAACTGCATAAAAAAAAACGAGAAAAATTCATCACGTGCAGTCAGGACTTTTCCATTTTATGCTTGGGATCCGACGACCATCTACGACCATAAAGCAACCGAAGAAAAAGTTTAGCGGAGCTACAAAGAATAAATTACGCAGCCCGGTCATCCAGCGCCCTTTCCTGGGGAAAAAAAGAAACAAATCTAGGTGAAATTCAGAAAAAAAACGACCGTATCGTTGCGAAAGGCGACGGCAGTTTCGCAAGGCAGCATATAGATGACCTATTAATTGGTGTAGACAGACGAATGCTGTAAGAAGCAACCCTCGGTGTCGAGATAGCTTCTCACCACAGATCCAGTTCTGTGTACTCTTTGGTGAGCCTCTCCGTGAGATTTTGCGGTTGTTTGTGCATGCACATAAACACAAAAACACGCCGCTTTCGGTGACACCGGGGATAAAGGAGGAGGAGGGGATGCCTCCCCATCTGCCCCAAGGCATCGTAAAACAACAAAATGTGGGCAAAAAGGGTAGGAAGCAAGTAGTTTGTTCGTGTGGTTACGCGTTTATGCATTATTTATAACCAGGCAGGCCCCATCCAACGCCGGCTGCAAGGGAGAAATCAAGACACGCAGAGATTATTGTGAAGAACGGGAAATCCTGAGGGAAAGGTTGAATCCTGCGAGTGTTTTTTTTTCATTTTTAAAGAGGTTTCTAAGTTATTACTACAGTAGGAAGGGAGCAATGAGGGGAAAAAAAACAACACGTTTGTTAGCGGGGGGCTGGGGTTGAATATATTCAGGGTTACCTCTCGGGGAGGCAATAAAACAAACCGGGGAGGACGAGGGGAGAATGTCACCTTCGTCGTTCCCCACCCAGCTCCGAGCGGGGAGGAAGAAAAGGAACTCGGCATCGCACACAAGCGCCGCTTCCCCAACCCCTTCCCACCCACACCGTGGCACAAAAGGAGAATACATTATTCTCCTCGCTCCATTTTAATTAGTCAGTGGGAAAGAAACTCCAGCGCTGGACTCCCCTTGCGGTGAGGGAGAACCCAAGCATAACCCCCATGGCTGGGGGGGAAAGAGGGCAGGCGGCAGCGGCCCCGCAACGCTCACGCTGCTCCCCGCTGTGCTGCAAGGGCAGAGGGGGGGGGGGAATGGACAGCAGCTCCTCCGCTCGCCCTCCTTCAGGCTGTGGGGTTTCCTTCGGGGACATCCAAAGCCTGCCTGGTGCCATCCTGGGTAACACGCTCGGGGTGACGCTGAGGGTTGGGTGTTGGACAGACGATCTCCAGAGCTCCCCTCCAACCTCGGCCATTCTGTGAGATCCTGTTGGAGTGTCCGTGTGTCCGGAGGGACAGCTCTAGCATCTCTCTCCGGCTGCGCCCGGGATGAGCTTGGGGAGATAGAGGGGGTCTCCCCTTTCCGCGGGCAGGGAGTGGAGGATGCCCGAGCACCCCCTTTGCCCCCAGACCCTCAGTGTGCCCACAGAGGGCTCAGCATCCTCCAAGGATCCTGCTGCATGGGGGGGGGAAGGGAAGGACACACACAGCTCCTGGCCTCCCAGCTTCAGCCTACAGCAAAGGGACGGGGCTGGCACCCCCCAAATCCCCCCCCAGAGTCCCCCCAGGAGCACTCAGGACCCCCCTCAGGCCCCTCAGGACCCTTCCAAATTCCCCCGAATCCCCCCCAGACCCCTCAGGACCCTTCTCAGACCCCTCAGAAACCCCCTCAGGACCCTCCTCAGGCCCCTCAGGACCCTCCCCAGGCCCCTCAGGACCCTCCTCAGGACCCCCCCATGACGGGAGCAGAGGGATGCAGCCAACCGTGGGGGGAAGAAAAGGGGGAGAGGGAAGGGAAAGGGGCACGACAAGCATCCCCCCGCCTTCCTTCATCCTCCTCCTCCTCCTCCTCAGGGCGCTGCCAGGCATCGCCCCCCCCCCCCCCCCGAACCCCCCTCAGCAGGGGGGAAAACGGGGAGGGGGCATTTATGAGGGGAAAGGAGGGAATATGAGGGGACATTGAGGGAATATGAGGGGATATGAGGGTACACTGAAGGAATATGAGGCGATTTGAGGGGAATATGACGGGATTTGAGGGGATTTGAAAGGACGCTGAAGGGATCTGAGGGAACATGAGGGACCCCCCCCTTACAGATCGCCCCCCCTCCAACCCCGTCTCCACGAGCCGTTGCCCCTGCCCCCGTCCGAGCCGTAAAGGGGCAGAAGGGACACCCCTGAAGGGAAATGACCCGTGTTTTCCCCCCCCCCCCCGGTGCCGCCGTTACCTCAGCGCGGCTCCCGCCGCCGCCGCCCCGCTCCTTCCCCCCTCAGGTGGCGGCGCGAGGCACCGGCCGCGCCCCCTCCCCCCGCCCCCGCCGCAGCGCCGGGCCCCGCCCACCCCCGGCCCGGCGTCACGCCCCGCCCCGCCTCCCTTCTCCCCGCCGAGGCGAAGGAGCCAATCAGAGAGCGCCGGGCTGGGTTGCTAGGTAGAAAAACGCCGAGCGCGCTGCCTCCCCTCCTCCGCTCGTGATTGGAGGGGAGCGGTTGCCGTGGCGACGGGATGCGGCAGGGTGGGGGGGGGGCAGGTGAGGGGCGGCGCGGCCCGGCCCGGGGGGGGGCGCGCGTGGGGTCCCTGGGGGGGGGGCGCGGGGTCCCTGGGGAAACCGAGGGGGATCCGGGGGCATCGGGGCGCTGGGGGGGCGAGTGAGGGGATCTGAGGCCCAGGTGGACACCGAGGGGACACTGAGGGGCGTTGGAAAGCTGGGGGGGGGGGGG
>CM021767.1:117107379-117167751 GCA_011076525.1 Nettapus auritus
TCCACTTTGGGATGGGGTCCTGGAGCAGGTGGGGGGGTGAGAATGGGTGTGGGGGGGTGTTTAGGGTCCCAAGGGAGGGGGCGTTAAGGTGCTGCAGGAGCCCAGTAAGGGGGGCAGCAGCACTGGTTTGTACTGGTGGGCGGCTGGGGTGCGCTGCTGGCCTGTAAAAGGGTGGGGGGAGTCATCGGGGTCCAGGATTTGGGGGTTCTGGGGGGCTCCGGGGTGAAGAACATCGCGGCTCATCCAAAAATAACAATAAAAAATGGTTGAGATGGAGGGTAGAAAGGAAAAAGCTTCGTTTTCTTGAGTCTCCATCTCTGGAGAAACCCAAAACCCCCCGGGATGCCATCCTGAGCGATGTGCTCAGGGTGACCCGGTGATCTCCAGAGCTCCCTACAACCCCAGCCAGGCTGATTCTGTGAAAAGGGACCCTGTTCTTGTGTGATTTAGGGGCAAAAAGGTTTTGGGAATCAATACTGATCAATTCCCCGGGGGTAATGTCCTAGGGACCGTGCGGAGCCGTGACAGCCCTGGGGTTGACGTCGGCCCTACAGGACACAAGGAGGCTGCTGTGGAACCAGAGCGTGCCTCGGTGCCTCGGGACCTGGAGCAGATCCTGGAGGACATCTGTAAGGTGGACACAGAGGAGAGCAGGCAGGTATTGGAGGGGAGCTCGCTGGGTTTATTGATGCTCTGGACACCAGAGAAGGTCCTTTTGGAGCTGGGTGGGGAAAAGGAAGGGGGTTTGGAAATTAAAGCACCAAAGTAAGGGGTTAGGGGGCAGTGGCGTGGAAGAACACAAGGGATGTGGGGTCGTTGGGCCAGTGGAGATGCTTTGGGGATGGGATATGGAGGTACTGATGCCTCAGTGGGATAAATGCAAAGTTAGCTACTCACTTTCTGTGGTAAGGGGGATTGTAGGGTTACTCAAGCCTTGGGTTCTTGATGTGTCTAGCATGCTGTGGCAGGGGTAAGGGTGTCAGTCTCAGGCCACGCAGGCTGCACAGAGGTGGTGATGTTGGGGAGACCCAAAACATCAGTGTCACAAGGTTTTGGGGGTTATCGGTGCTGCGGCAATGCCATTTATTGATCCTGTAGCATCGCTACCACGGTGAGCATGGAAGCCTGCAGGGCAAGCATCTGTGCCAGGGTCGCATTGCTTTCCGTGGCCCTGGGGATAACCGAGAGAGGACTGATGCTGCAGTGGGGAGAACTGGCAATATCACACAGTCAGAGCACAAGTGGTAACTGAGGGCATCACCGTGCCAATAGCAGGTAAGAGACGTGGAAGTTCAGGTTAATATCAAGGTTTTGCAGCCTGTGGCCTAAGGGCTAGCCCAGGGGAAAGGAGGATCGTGGTGGTGGCCTCCATTTTGTAAATCATTGCATGTGTGCGCTTAGCCTGCTGCCCTTCTCCTCTTGCCATCTTTCTCAGTGTCCCCCTAATATGAGTATCTGTTTCACATTATCTTTTCCCTCCAGACCTATCCTCTTCAATTTTTCTGTGCTGAATGCCCCTTAGTTTGGCCTGTATTCTAGCCCACTTTTCTGTTACTACTCTTTAAAGCATTTCTTCCACGGCATTAGTCAGCAAACTGTTTATTGGCAATAAACTAATTTACAGTAAAAATGACTTTCTTGTCTGAGCTTTAGATTCATTCAAATTCTGTTTATTCCAAGCTGAGTTCGACTGCGCCATTGTCGTCACATCAATTAATGTGATTAGACTATTTCCCTGCAAAATGCGTTCTTAAACCTCTGAGTGCACCAGGCTCTATTGAACCACAAAGCCTTACTGCTACAGAGATGTGGTCAAAAACATTAATAAAGTGGGTCTGCTTCTGAAGGGCTTGTTTTGAGTATGGTTTGTGCAAACCTCTGGAATGCCATTCCAGAGGGTTAAGCGGAGATTAACCCAGCTAAAGGGAATGATTCCTGTGCCCTTAGTTAATATGATATGATCATTATGTATTGCTAATCTTTCTGAAATGTGATCACGTTTTTTCAAGCCAAGGGCTTGACCCAATGTGCACTGAAATCAGTGAAAGTATTTCCATTGGCTTCAGCTGGTTTGCGATCAGCCTTGAAATTGTCTTGCTATTTTAGACAATGCCACTCACGTTCCCTGCCCTGTGAAATTAGTTTGCTGCTTTCACAAATCACAAAAAGCACAAACCTCTTGGATGCCCACTCAACATATCTTTTCATTCAAACTTTAATTTGAGCCATTCCTAAGTACTCTCTGGCTGCAGTAACCCATGCAGAAATATCACCAAAGCCCAGTTTTCTTTGCCTGCTTGTGAAAATAGCAAATTAATCTACGTCAAAGGATTGAAACTAAGATATATCATTCATTTCTGTGTTCACAGGGCCTGTTGTGGAAAGAAATCAGATTGATTTCCACTATTTCTGCTTGACAAATAAAGGTTGGTTCTTAGTCCTCTCCTTATTAACATCTAGTTAAATTATTGCTTTGGGAGTTCTCTCAGGAGCTGGGGATAAGCTGTCTAATGCACAGTTCTCCTGCTAGTCTTAACACTTGTGCTCTGCCAGGCTTGCATGCTCTCTGTAAATCGTGTAAGACAACGGCTTTGAAACAGCTAGAGATCTCTAAGCATCCTAATACGAAGTTAGTCAAATGCAACCAACCTGAAAACATGGCATATATTCGCAAAACTTGGTCTTTTGCCAGAATTTCCCCCAAATCTCATTTTCGTTGCTACTTTTTATGCCTGCCACCCACTCCTAGCTTGCCTTTCTAGTTTTTCTATCAGAAGGATATTAGATATTTTTTAGCACCGTGTGTCAATAGCTTCCTCTCTGTGGGTAATGAACATTTTCCTTATATATATTTAAAGCTTGATTTCTTGTTAACATCATCTCATGTCTCTTGCTGGTTGAATGTTTCCAAATCAGCTGAGCTTGATTAATTTCGTCCCAGGATACGTGAAGAACAAGCTGAAGCAATCTTTGGAATGTTATTTTGGGCAACCAGTCCAAAGATAACGACTATTACAGAAGAAATGTGGGGCCCTAGCTAAACAGCCTGACGATCGCAGGTCTGCACACCACACCAGCTGCTTTTTAGTGCCTAACGAACAAGCTGCTGCAGCCACCTCAGTATCATGTCACAGATTAACTCTGATCAGAGTTACTCTAGACTCTTGAAGGAGCAGCATTAGCTGTTAATCCTGCCAAGGATGGGGAGGAGTTGGGGGGGGGAAGACAAGAAGTGTAGGTTTTCCTTTGGAGAACGTAGCTAAATTGTAGTCAGTGAACCAAAGCTCTTCCTAGAAGTTCAGTAAAGAACTTCCAGTCCAATGTTTGTGCCAGCTGCATGTTACAGGTGAAATTCTTCTAGGTTTTCCAATGCTTCTAGATTTTCTGCTGACTACTCTGATGCATCCCATGAAATTCAAAGCCTGGTAAGTTCACCAAGTCCCAGCACGAACAGCATGCCTGTGAGGAACTCAAGGAAAATATGTGCTCTAAAGTGACACTGTGCAGTCCTGATTTCACCAAAGAATTAATTCTGGAGACACATGCCACTGAGCTTGGACTTGGGGTTGCTGCCAGACTGATTGCTCCCTGCCTGCATCCCCTCACTACAATTTCAAGTGTTGCTGCAGAGATGAGGAGCAGAGTGGGTGGTCTTTGGGTGCTTCTGCTAGGAAAGGTGTAGCGAGTGAGCGATAGCGGGCTGGCACTTAGTGTGCAAAGCTTAAAAGTTTGGCTACGCTCACCTTTTTGCCTGATGATACCTGCCTTTGCAGCCCTGTTTACATATCAGGCTTGAATGTTGACTGCAGTTCAAGCAAACAGCTTTATAGCAGGAATATGACTTCTGCCAGCTGTGCTGTGAGCCACAATTTTGGTACGTAAGGAGCACAAGAGGATCCATAGGCACTGTGTGTTTCACATGCCAGCTCAGAGAGGTGCTTTGTGAGTGCAGCTGTTCCAGCACCAAGAAAGCCCTGCATGCACAGGGGAGGCAAACTGGAACATGAATCCAGGGCTGGGAGTGTGCTGCAGTGACAACTGATGTTTTTGTGACTAATGTAGAAGGTTGTCCCTGAAAAACAGGACATGGTTGCCTGAACCTGTTTTTTTGGCAGTGGAGCTGTTTCTCCAGCTCGTGATGTCGAATTTCTGTGCATTGAAAAGGGCAGGGGCCTTGAAAGAAAAACAAAACAACAAACAAACAAAAAAATCCAACAAGAACAACCCAGTAAGCGATCCCATCGTAATGCATACCCATAATGCACATACCGAGTTGCACAAGAAGCCTCTAACATTTGCCAACTACAGAATGTGAAGATTTGGAGCTTTGGTAAGCTTTTTAGCTTTTAGTAGCTTCTCCGTGGGAAGTTAAAATTCCTATCTGCATAGGAAAAAAAAGAAAGAACTCAGACTCTTGTAATGAACTTATTTTCAAACTATGGTCTATATTACATCACCAGATGCAGAGAGAAAAATATAACAGATTTTTTTTTTTTTTTTTTTTTTTCTTTAGACTTCTTTGATTCCAAAATAACTTAGGAGAGAAGAGGAGGAAAAACTAATCAAAAAAGGTGATGTGCCCAGACAGATCCTGCAGTGCTTTTTTGAAGATTAATCTCGCATTGATATAGACAGGAATTTTGCCTGGGTAAGGAAAGGAAGGACTGGGCTTTCATGTAAGTGTATTTTGTGAGCCTTAAAGCCGTGTTAGCTGTAAAGGTCTATTTGCTGTGTAGGTTTTGAGGTGCTTGGATTCAGGGTAGGCTGGCAACACAATATTGGCATTACTTAATGGAGTTACCTTTTCTTTCATCCCCAATGTTCCTATTGTTCACCTTGCCACCATGAAGCTTTAAATCAGTCTGAAGTGTTTACAGAACAATTACCTCATATCTGTATGAAGGAAACACAGATATTTTTTTAATGTTATTGTAAATAAATGACCTGGTTTTTAGACTGCTGCAGTTTAAACCTCCAGTCTGGAAATTGGTTCCCTGAGGTGAGCAATGACATTATGCTGCTGAATCCAGCTGCAGGATACAGGATGAAGGGGGAAAAAAAAGCTTTTCCTATTTTGGGCAAACAATTATGAATAAATGGCTTAGTCTGAACAACGTCCAATTATTTGGTTTCACAAAAGGCAAGGGGAAATTTTCTTAAATGCCTTATTTATTTCACCTAGGATTTTTTTTGTTTGAAAGAACAGCACAGTCAGTTCAGATGTCAAAACCAATCTGCCTGACGACGGGACGCTGAGAGATTTCAGTCAATTCTGAACCATTCTGGATTTCATTCGTTCAGTTAAATGTGATAGAAACAAATTGGCCCTCGGAGACCTGGCATTATATGCCCATCAAAATCAGTAAAAACCCATCCAGTGTCACTTAAGTAGATGCACAGGCTATCTCAAATTTTCAGTGACAACAACTGGAAAGCGAAATCGAATGTGCTTTCGAGCTTGCTGCTGATACCCTGTTGCGATCGTTTATGCAGCAAAAATCAAAGTCATATTCAATAACGTTTGCAATGAGAAAGACCTGCTTAATTATTAAGTATTTATATTATATTAATGCACAGAGGTTCCATCAGGAAATCTGGCCTTTACAGTCGCTGTTACTGTGGGTGCATAAAATAAAATGCGGGCATTACTCCTAACTGACTTTCAAATAATTCTGCTTGTATTGTAGCTATGCTATGAAGTCGCTAGATTACATCTTGAAATGATTTGCTTACTAACATAATGTAAAGGAGTAGCACAGAGATAATTCTGGTCTTTTTTCTGTCCACTTGTTGTAGCCATTGGTGCTGACAGGACGCAAGAGATTCCCCATTTCACACATCTATGGCATTTGCACCTCCTAGACACATGGATGGCCCCAAGCTGCAAACCAAGATGAGCACGTGGACTCCGCTGAACCATCAGCTCATGAATGACAAGGCAAGTTCCGTGCAAACGGCTTGGATTCATGGAATCACAGATCTGTTGAGTTTGCAAAGGACTTCTAGTGATGACCTGGTCAAATCCCTCAAGGCAGAGTGAGCTAGAGGATTTGCTCAGGATCTTTTCCAGTTGAGTCTTGAATATTCGCAAATCCTAAAACAAATTCTGTTTCACTTGACAAATTCTCAAGTCCCAGAAAAAAATAACTTATGGTTTTGGCTGTGTAGGTCATGAGTAATGGAATAAGAACTTAAAGATTTTTTTTCCATTAGAAGTACATATATATAGCATACATAGTCTAGATATATATATATACATGAAACCCCCTATGTTATGTAAAAACTGAAAGCTCTAACCTTTATTGTTTAAAGCACAAAAGTATGTAGTCCAAGTATTGCTATTTTGCCAAACAATTGTTTTTAAACAAACAAACGTGTATTCATTTCTTAGTGAAAGTTGCTAAATCATTCTTTTTCTGCCTCAGAAGACTTTGGTTTAACCCCAGAGCAAGCTGAGTCTCAGTGCATAGTGGCCAATGTGCTCCAGCACACTTCGTAGGAGAGATCTTAGCACCCACGCCCTGTCTCCTCTGCTAAGCCTGGCAGTGACGAGGCCAGACTGATATTTTGTTAGCTGAAGTGATGCACTCAATTTATAAATAACGAGATGCATTTCCTAGTCTCCCACTCTGCATACTGTATCTGGGATCTGCTAACGTCTCGTGTCAGCAGGAGCATATTCCTCCCTCAGAATTCAGGTTCAGCTTCTGTTGATGATTCACAGCATTTAATCCGGAGTGGGCCATTACATCACATGGAATGACTTCCTGCATTTCTCAGTCTCTCATTTCACACAGTTCTCCCTGTCTGGAGCTCCGTAACTTGAATTTGGCTAAAACACATCTTCTGTGAGGGTATCCAGTGTTCCTTTGGGATTATCACAAAATGAAAATTTCATCACTTCCCTCAGTTTCTTTTCTCATTGTTAATCCTCCATACCATTAAAAGATTAAACCTTGTCTCTTGTCTGAATACCTGTAGCATTAGCTTCCATCATTTAAATGTTCCTCTGCTAGCTTATTAAACTCTTTTGTAACCAGCATTTTTTCCTTGTGGAAGTACTTTTACTCTGCTTCAAGCCAACACTTGATCTTTTTTTGATAAACGAAACAGATTGAGCTCTTTGAAGTTTTCTCAATCTGGCAGATTCTCCCGCCTTTGAATCATTTTAATGTCTGCTTCCTACACTCTTTAAAACACATTTTTACAGACGCACATCACTGCAATAAAGTGAGATCTGACTAGCAGTGCGTGCGTGGCTAAAACTACCCTTTCCCACCTTCTTACTCCTCTGCTCCTTAGGCAGTGTGATGTTGCATTTGGCTGCAGAAAAACTTCTAGAAGCTTATCTTGGATCATTGTGTACTCCAGCCCTCAATGATGTTCCAGGAAAAGAACCTACCTCCTATCTCCCAAACCCGTGGTCAGTGATGAAATTTGTGATAAAATATCTTTACTAGTTTCTGACCCAAGTTTTATAGTACTGACCTGCTTGAAACTCTTCTTCATTTATCACTGTGCTCCTCTCAGTGCTGGCTCTGCCGACATGGCAGAAAACAAAAATATTGCTGACAGCTGAAACTGGGAGATAATCCAATTGATAGATACAAGGAGCCAGTGACTGAGAAGGTGCAATTTTCATACATATCTGCTCATTTATGCACTTGAGTGAAGACAAACTGTGAAGGGAGAAAAGAGTTTATAGATAGAAGGTATGTGAAAAACAATGAGAAAATAAAAGCATAGAGAGAAGAGATGCCCAGGAAAAGTACTTGTTAGTTGAACAGGAAACGAGGGACAGCAGTGGTGAGTATTTAGAGCTGATCCAGGGCTGTAGTGTTTAAGCTCCATCTAAAACATTGCTAGGAGAAGACTCAATAACAGATAGCAGAGTAAATTTGCTGCCTTTCTAATTTTGGTTAATCCATGGGGGGCTCCAACAGTGGTTCCTGCAGGTTTCCCTGGATTTTTAAATATTCTCAAGAGTGCACTTGTCTGCATTGCTGGCAGTACCCAAGATCTTTCCTGCCCATTGTACATCCTGAATCTTTTAGCCTCCATCTATGTTTTCCTGCCCCTACAGCATCTGTCAGAGCACATCCAGGATGTTACTCCTGGACCGTGGGCAGGCACGATTGCTTTAAAGCCAGGATCACCATCAGGGAAAGGCTGAAGTCAAGAAGCCAGAATTAGGAAATGATGAATTATGCAACATTCATGGTCAGAAAACCAGAGATGGAGCCTTAGATATGCCAAGGGTGTGCTACAGCTAAGGATGTAGTAAAGATAGGAGACAGGGCAGGCTGCTCGCTCTCAGCAAAACTGGGCAGACTTCATTGTCAGTCCTGCCTTTAAGGAGGGACTGGAAGTTAAGAGCGGTGGGGTAGAAGAGCCCCCAGTGGCATTTGCAGCAATGGCTGTAGGGATTTGCCAAGCAGCCTTGAACTTGAGCTTATTTTAAACCACCTAAAGACACGGATGTGAGATGGAAGGTCTCAGGAGCAATATAGGCCTTAGGCTGCATCCAAGGCCAGCCAGCTTAGGTGCAGTGTAGGTATAACTTGAAGGCTTTGGAGGAGAGGACAGTAAACATGGTCTTGATTAAGTCAGTGGATGATTAGACCAATTTGGGGCCATTCTACTGCTAATTAATGCTTCCAAGTGCCTGGAGTAGGCAGAGCTTTCTGACAAAGTTGGCTTCAGATGTATCTCCAAGAATGCTGAAAGCAAATAGGTGTCTTTCTTTGATCAAAGGCCATTAACATCGCTTTCAGTTATATAAATAGCTCACTGCTTCACTGGAGTTATCCAACCCCAAACTTAGATCTTTGACTATTCACCACTTGCTTGTGGCAAAGCCCTTTCCAAGTTCAGCTTGTTAGAGTGTTTTGTTGTTGTTATTGTTTTTTAACTTTGCCAAGTGTCCCACATGCAAATAAAGCAAATAATAACTGTCAACATGCAAATAAAAGAAATGTCATTTTCCACCCCTCACGAGAGACACTCCTGCTGAGAGAGACAGAGCTAACACTGACAACTGCTGTACCAGACATCAGCACTGATAATGTCTTTCTCTGCAGGAACCTTCTTTGCAGGCTGTCAAAGCAATAACATGTTTGGAGTTTATAATGATCAAGCGTGTTTTCTAGTTGTGGTTAATAGCTGTTTTTATGTGCAGTTATAAGCTGGGCTTTTTTCTCTTTGATCTGTCTTCTGGAAAGAAAACACATCTACAACATTTCCTCACTTGCCAGGTCACACTCCTGAGTGTAAAGGCAGTCTTGTGGTAGTGGGAAGCCACGTGCTGGTGCTTTCAGGTCTAGCTCCCTGTGGATAAGGGTCAACATCACAAGTCCTCCGCTGTATTTTGATACCGATCATCCTTCATGTTAGTTATCACTGTAAAGTGCCTAGGCACAGCATGAACCATAGACTGGTCTTACTCTTACTCCTACCAGTCTCACTACATTAAGATCAAAGCCTTTGCCAGGGCTGTGTGGTAGCTACTCACATTGTGTCCATTCTAGGAGCTTTCAGTCACCCAATATCTCCATCTCAGGAGAATTGAAATCTCTAAAATAAAGATCTTGGAAGAGCAACTGCTGGTCTCACCAAAGCACATGAGACACCACATGTCACTGTATGTCCAAGAGGGCAGAGTGCTAAGCTGAGCTGCAAAAAAGAGAGGAGAAGTGAGGCAGCACATTGCAGCCAGTCTGCCAGAGATGTCCTTCGTAGGTGTGCTCACATAGCCCTTGAACTTTCAGGAGTATCCTACAGTGAAAGGAACAACCTGTAGTGACAGAGTTCAGGATACCAAGAGGAAAGAACAAAGCAAATAGAGGGATCGCAACCCTGGACATGAGGAGAGTAGACCTTGACCTGTTCATTGATCTGCTTGGAAGAATTGCTTGGGATAGGGTCCTGGAGAGAAGAGAGGTCCAGGAAGACTGGTTGATTTTCATACTTCAATGAGATTTTCTATGCTGTCTCCCATATCGTCTCCCCAGGCAAGCTGATGGAGTGTGGTCTAGAAAAATAGACAGTGGAGCAGACTGAAAAATGATTTACAGTCCTCAGAGTGTTGTAATCAGCAGCACAAAGGTCAGCTGGTGGCCAGTCCCTGGTGGACTGCATCAGGGATTTACAATGGGGCCAGGATCATTTAAATGAACATTTCATTAATGACTTGGATGACGTGGACACAGATCCAGACTCTTCTTGGTATCATGCAGGGAAAGGACAAGGGACAATGGCCACAAATTGAAGTTCAGGAAATTCCCTTAAACATAGGATTATTATTATTTTTTGCCATGAGGGTGGTCACACACGAGACTGTGGAGGTTTCATCTGAGATGTTCAAAACCCAGCTGGATGTAGCCCTGAGCAATCTGTTTCTGTTGGCCCAGCAGGGACTTTGGACTAACTGATCTCCACAAGTTCCTTCCAACCTCACCCATTCTATGATTCTGCTTATATTTTGTAGGTCACACAAATATTTTTTCAAGCTGTATTTTTTTTTCTTCAGAAAATACTGAATCCTCTTTAATTATTCATTTTTATTTGTGTGTTTGCTTTATAGGTATTTGAAGAAAGAAGAGCCCTGCTTGGAAAATGGGTAAACTTTTCCTTTTAAATATATATTTAAATACAGTTGGGTTTCTGAATTAATCAGGAGATTGCCATAATGAGAGTATATAACATATCCTATTTTGAAAAAGGGGTTCATTTTCCTCATGTGGATGTGCAAGTGAGCTGTGACTGTTGTACCTTTGATGAAGGTAAAGGTGTAAATTTCCTCAGTGCCTTATTTCTGTAAGTTCTGAACTTGGGAAATCATATTTCATTTTCAAAATGATCTGAAATGGGATAAGAAGCCCTGGGAAAAGCCTGCGAAGTCTTCAGAGAGGATACGGGATGTTTAGACATTGCCATTGCCTGCTAGCAAGTCTTTAAAGCTGGTAATAAATGACATGTTATCTACTAAGTGCACACATAGGGCTCCTAATTCTGTAATCACTGAGCATCTCTCCATCTCTCACTGTCATTATCTTCACAACTCCTGTGTGAGACAGGAAAGTGCTGTCACCCTGTTTTTGATGAAAAAATGGGACAGAGAAAGACTTGAGACAGGATTTGTCTGCCGGAGCCACAAATCACTGCGAGGTTGGCATTTAGGATGGGTTTTCTCTGGCCGAGTATGCAAGTCTGAAACACAGATATTTAAGCCTGGCTGGCCTGGTCATCACAGGCTCCATGTACAGAGAGAAAGAAAGCAGTGCTTCCAGAGGGTAATTCATCTCACTTAATGTAGGATGAAAGAACAGCCCTCTAGAGATGCCTGTTTCTTTCTGTAGCCCATGAAGGGAGTTGTAGCTGGCAGCTTTAAAGGAATACGGCTCTAAGTGACCTACCTGGGAACCTGATGGCAAAGCACGCGATGGCATAATATCCTGGCTCACACCTGAAATATCACATTGTGCTTCTTCTTTTATGATGCAAAACCTATATAAAGACCTTTATGAGAAAGCAGCTATAATCTGCTTAGTCTCCTATGAAGAGAGGAATGCAGACTCAGTGAGTTTATTGCAATAAGTGAGTGAATGTATTAAAGTGGCTCAGTAGTAACTGTATGGTTGAGCCCTGTGCACACCTTTACAAGTGGAACCAAAGAACTAGGCATGTAGTCAAACATCATACATAAGCTAATTGGAAATCTAGTTGGAACTAGATGATCTTTAAGGTCTCTTAGATTCTACGAAGTATAGAAATGATGCTCCTTATCAGCGCACTTCGATGTAGAGTATTTGCACAGTTACTTTACTTGAACTATGGTGCTTATTCTTTATGCCCAGTAGGACACTCGTGTGGAATTTATTTTGCAAATGAACTGGCTTTTATAGACAAGTATTTTGATTTTAACCTCATAAGAACTATTCATCATTATAGGAAATGTGCTTTCCATAATTTGTTGACTTGCATGCATTTTGATAATAAGGGATTTCATGGAAACCAAGAAAAGAAAATAATTAAATTGTGTTAAAAACACCTTTCAACATGATAGTCAGTAACTGACAGACCAAAAACCTGTTTCTTGAAAATTAGTGGATGCTTTAAAATGCCCATGGGATGTATGCTGGCAAAAATGCAAGAATGTTTTTATTGGAACCCCATCTGAAAGAGTCCACATCTGGAAACAACCTTCCCCCAAATGCAAGGAAGAGTGCCGAAACATCTTCTGAAAGGTTAAATACCTGAGCCTTCCATGTCACTCGATCAGTACTTCTCATCGTGTTCCTTCAGAGTTAATTCTCTTTGTGCTTCTGCCATCCATCATGCCAATGAAAAGGGCGTGGAAAGCACAAAAGCAGTTCTTAACTCCCTTCAAAGCCTTTGGCATTATGATATGTGGTATGCAAAGCCTAGGGCACTCGGAGTTTGGGAGAAAATTTGTCAAGAAATCACTTGGCAGGAGTACTGCCAAGAGGACATGGCCTTCTAGTAGTGTTCTCTGGAAGTATGGACTGGATGGAACTGCTGAAGGGTGGGTTTGTATGGCTGGGAATCCACATCCAGTGTTGTTACAAGTGATTTTTTATGAAACTGGGAGGCTGAAGGCTGTCCCAAATCTAGAACCGTTTGGTATTTTTGGTGATGAAATGGAAAGTACACATAGATTTGCAGGTGATATCAGGCTTGGAGTGATTTCTTGAACTGCGGAGATCAGAAATCAAAATGAAATGATCTGCAATTTGATGAGGACAGGTGAAAAATGCTACACGTAAGAATGACATTTACAAAAACTGCAGATAGGAGAAAACTCGATTATGCAGCAATTCTGCATAAACATTGTTGGGAATTATGATGCATCACAAACTGAATACGAGATGACTGTATTTTAATTGTAAAAAATGGGAATATCCCAAAGTGCTGAGCTGTCCCCAGTGCTGTTCAGTGCATTTTAAGAAAGCTGAGGACCAATTGGAGATGCTTCTGAAAACAAGTCGTAGGTGAGAACGTTCTTAGGTCCAGAAAATTTGAAAATACCTGGTTTTAGGGAAGATAGATAAAAGATGTAGTAACATCTTTCCAGTAACACCTAAGAGTTCCCCACAGAGAGGATGGGAATAATCTGACCTCCATGTTCACATTGGGTAGGACAAGAAACGGGCTTGAATTATTATTATTGAGATACAATTGAGACACCAGCAAAATCTACAGGTAATTCACTGCCTGAATAACTTGCCTTGGGGGTTTTGGGTGGAAATCTCCAGCTGGAGTCCTTTGAGAAAGGGTTAGACAAACACTTGTCAGGAAGGGTCTAGATACAGTGCCTTGCAGTAGGAGATGAACTAGTGCAGTGTTTCTGAACCTTTTTAAACAGAAACCATCTAACCTTTTGGGAAAGCAGAACAGTTTCCTTGTGAAGCATTGCCAGAGTGGTGATCCTTTACAGCCAACCTAAAAAAGGATTAGATTAAATGTTCTAAGTTTATTGTTTGTTTTATTCCTCCTCATTTCATTTGCATGCATTCAGGGACTATGCGTGTGTGTTTTCATTTTGTTATTTCTATGCAATTGTCTCACAAAACATCTTTGATGTCTCCCAACCTATTGTGGTCCCTAAAACACAGGCTGAGAATCAATGAACTGCGTGACCTGAAGGGATTTCTTTTCTCTGCTTCTGCATGGCTGGGCAGCCCCAGAGGGTGTGGGACTGGCTGTGCTGTCACCTGCAGTATTCAAGACGTATGACGGGACCCTGCTCAGTTTTTTGGCTGGCTCAGGTTGCTCTCAAGTCATCAGGGTATTGCTGCTGCACAGCGTGGAAGTAGCGGTAGTGCGTGGTGGCAGCAGGCAGCCTGTCGTATGTAGCTGTTCCCATGCTTGAGTATTTGCAGGCTTTGATCTTACGGGAGGCATTTCTGCTCAATTTCTGTCGCACTAAATCCTTAACCCCTATACTTTCCAGAAAAATATTAAGGATAAATTACGCTGCTGCCTTTCGGTTGAAACCCTTTTGATGATTGCACTGGGAAAGGGTTAACATTTCTCTGCTGGTTTCTTCTGTTTTATTCCAGTTGCTATTCTATATCGCACCTGGGGCAGATGCCTTGACGTGCTCCCTCTCAGCCTCCCTTTCTGCTCTCTTTCAATACTGCAAGCCAAAAATTCCTCCCGTTAATTTGCAATACATAAAAGCATTTTGCTCTACCTTAATGCTTAATGCTATCATGCTGACACCCGGGTTAATATGTTGACAACGAGGCTGGGGTTGAACTTGTAGATTAAGACACCTAAAGCTTAAGTGTCTCCCGGTGATCTGAGCATCGCAGCTTCCGCTAAAGCCAAACGAGATGTAGACAAGTCAGGGAGCCCAGACAATGATTCAACTCACCCTGTGGGCTACATCTTGTCATAGTAATTTATACAGCGCATCCGAATGTTCCCGGGTCCTGGAACTCACTCATCCACACCGTGAAATTGTTAACACGTTCCCTGGCACAGTTTTGGCCTGGGCCGGTAGAGCTCTTCCAGGCATTGTTCAGACACAGTTTGGACATCAGCCTCAGCCAGGAAGCGTGCCAAAAGAGCAGGGTGGATTCAGCCACCTGGTTGGGAAGGGTGAGAGCGTGATGGCACGGACATGTGCATCGTCTGCCTCTTGGTGTCATCGCTAGAAAATGGCCCTGGGCACATTTATTAACCGGGGTAGAGGCAGCAGTGGTGGCTGCTCAGCTGAACTGTTGTTCTCCAGGCTTCACTGACAGCATCAACTGCACCATCACTGACCATGGTGGGAGCTGGGGCATTTAGGGCAGGTTCAGGAGCATGAACTGAATGTCCCTTAGATCTATCCAAAACATCCGAGGCACTTGGACAGCAAGGCAGATTAGATGCAGGACTTGCAGACATCAGTCACCTTCAGAGAGGCAGCTGCAGGCTTTGCAGGACACTCACAGCCCAGGTCAGTGGCGTTTGGGCAGCTCTGTCCCAGACCCTAGAGTCCCCACCTTTGGTCACCTCTTTACCCTGTGCTGGTGCCATGATGCAGAAGCAATGGTTCCAGCTCCTCGTCACTCGGCCGCTGGTTTTCCATGTCCCTCAGCAGCCTTCCCGGGAGCCTCCTCCTCCAAAATTTCAGGTTTGGGTGTTGAAGTGCAGTGGTGAAAGCAAAAAAGGAACAGATCCTAATTCCTGACAAGGAGCCACTTGGCAGCAGCGATGTTTAGGGTTTTGTTGTGTGGATCCTGGGTGCCTGCCTGCTTTGTCCCTTCTTAGCCACATTCAGGACCGGGAGGAGATGGCTGGAGGGGAGGCAAGTTGCTCCTGCCGAGAGGAATCCTCTCCATCTATGTGAAGGTTGTTCTGCACTTGGGATGTCCCTGCAGAGCCTCGATGACCTGTGGACTCGGTGCTACCCTCACAGAGCACTGAGGTGCCTGTGTGTGATTGTAACCCTGCGAACTTGTACCAGCTGGGAGACAGGATTATGTCCCATTCCAGTACAACAACCGGTCTCTTCGAGCAGAAAAGGGCCTCTTTAAGTTAAGCAGCAGAGCTTCTGTTCTTCACACCGAGGTCCCGGGCTCTCCCCTTCACGTCAGCCTGCATCATTTGTGTGTGTGCACTCAGGGATTAATTGTAAACTGATCGCGGGACTGGTGTGGTGGCCAGCAGGGCCTTCTGTCCCCGGGGAGAGCCATTGTTCGCCGGGGCTGGGGGAAAGGCACGGCAAGGGAAAACCTTTCCCCAGCTGCTGCGGCTGGGGAAGGCGCAGCCTTGAGAAGGGGAATCCAGTCTGACTGGTTGGATTGGCAGCCAAACGTGGGATGGGGACATGCTTGTGAATGCTGGAAAAGAGACAAATTCTGCCTGCTTAACTACTTGGCTGCTGCCGAGTGCCCGGAGAAGCTGGGCGTCCCCATGCTGGTGGCGGCATGACACTGGTCTGAAGGGGGTTTCCTTCAGAGTGCCAGCTCAGGAGGAGGATGCTGGAAGGAATTGCTTTATTTCAAAGCCGTGGCTGGATGGGAAGAGTTAACCAGAAGCAAATATTGTGCCCCTTTAAAAGAGAAGTTATGTTTGCTTTGATCGGTTCACTTCACCTCTCGGTGTGGAGTTACCCCCGTGTCTGGATCATTTATGGGAGAAATTTACCTGCAAATTGGTGACTGCAGGTTGTTTTAATGAGAAGAGGATGTAGCTGTGATCATGAAAGAGGAGTTCACCGTGTTAGAGAAAAAGCCCTTCATGTCCAGAACCTCCCCGTGCCCCCTGGTGCACCTTGGTGTGGTGGGGTGGTCCTAGGGGACGTGGTTCCCAGTGCCAGATCCCAAAGTCCTGCTTCAGTTTTTGCTCTGCTGAACTTCATTAGAGTTGAAAGTTATATGCAAAATAGGGATGGGAGGGAAAGGGTGTATTCCCTAATTCCCTGTCTGTTTGTGTATGAAAAGGCACGGGCATTTGGGAGCTTCTTGGCTTTTGTCTCTGGGATCTCAGGAATGCCCATTGCCCTTTCTTGTCCTTGCTGACCTACTTGAAGGGCCTGCAGAGATGTCTGAAGGAGAAGAGATATTTTCTTCTTATAGTTTATTGTCCAGCATTGGAATTAAAAACATAAAATTAAATAGAATTAAATAATAAAATATAAATAAATAATTAAATATAAAGAAAGAAAAAAAGAAAGGATTCATTAAAATGGTCTGGAAATAAATTACTTCTCAGCTACTTTTCATCTGCACAGTCTATTTTAGACCATAGTTCTGCTAGTCCCCCAGCTGACCATAGTTTTTCTGGTGAGGAAGCAGAGAGAATAAGATCTAAATATCTGGTCTGCTTTGTTCTGAAAGGGAAAGAAAGGGAAGGGCATTGGGCATTGAACAATTTACTCAGCTCTTCTCATATATATATATATATGAATCTTCATATATAGAAGATTATATATAGGGAGCTGGATAAATAGTTTAATTATATATATATATAATTGAATATTATATATATTATATATATATGAAGAGCTGCATTTTTTTTTCTTATTATTATTTTTAATTTGTGGAGGTCACGTTTCAATAAGTTCTTTAAATACCCCTGAGGTTAAATGCAGAAATTACTATGATTTGACCCCTGGAGAGCCAGTAGTTGGTTATGGAAAGCTGCCTTCAGGAAAACAGAAAGACGAGCGTGTGTTATGGGTATGGGCAAGAAGAGAAGAAACCAGCAGGGGAAAGCTCCCCAGACAGGCCCAGCACTTCGGAAGCTTGCCCTTCATAAGGAAGGTGAGTTTGTCCTGCAGCTGATCCTGCTTCAGGAAGCTGCTAGGAAGCGGGATGAAGTGGGACTTCACCAAAATCTGCATTTTGCCTCTGGAAGAGGACCTTTATCCTGCCGTTTGCTGCTTGTGGTTCCTGACGAGGACTCCTGTTGATGCTGCCGAAATGGTCCCCTGAGACTCCCTCCCTCCTGGCACCCTACGCTGCCCTCGCAGCCAGGACTGCTCCTGCAGGTTTTGAGGCAGATTGCGCAGATTGTGGCGATGAGGTCAGTCTCCTCCCAGGAGATTCCTGCTGACGGGGCCCTTTCCAGCCCCTGCTATCAACACAAGCTAAACACCGGCTACCGCCACCGTTGCTCCCACCCTGTTTACACAGCTCTGCCCTGCTCTGTGTCCTGCTGGTGCTGTTGCATCAATGATACGTGTTCGCCTGGTTACCCAAGTGCTTGCTCCTTCCCACAGTGAAATCCGACTGTTTTAATCCTCTTTAGATATCTGGCAAAAGCACAGAAATGCCTGGAAAAATCTCTTCTACAGTGCTGCCAGATCTGCGCCACAGATTTTCCTTGTGAGACATTGGCTATTGATTGAGTTTCTCTTTGCTCCAGCTCTCTGTAAGACAATGAGGATTTCTCTCCTGTGTGAGAATAAACGCTTTACAAATTGTGAGGCTCCCAAATCCTGCAATAGTGGGGGCCATAGAAGTGTCAGGATAGATGAGGAAGCAGCAGTCAGCTCAGGACTCAATCCTCTAAACACACATCTGAACCTCCTTCTTTCCACGAGTGAAATCAAGTCTCAAAACTGGTCCCAGGAGTCTTGTGAGCGTGAGTGTGTCCTGGACTAGGCCATCTGGGATCCTTTGAGGATTATAAATCATACGTTATGTGGCTTGAGAGTTTCTTTTAATGTAGCTTTTCCATTTGTTCCCAGTTCCTACCTGCTTCGCTATTGAGTGAGTCACCAGAAGCTGCTGCTTATGCACTTTCCCTTGCCTTACATGTGTGCTTTATTTTAACAAGCTGAATCTCCGGTTTCTCAGAACCTGAAACTTCTTTTTCAGTTTGACAAGTGGACAGATGGTCAGAGGCGGAAGATCCTGGTGGACCTGTTGGAACGCTGCTCCCTGTCACAGCAGAAATTCTGTGCCAAGCAGCTACAGGATCGAGTTCCCACCGAAGCTCTAGATTTCACCACCAGGCTCCCCAGAGTGCTGTCTTTGTACATCTTTTCCTTCCTGGACCCACGGAGCCTCTGTCGATGTGCACAGGTAAAAAAGCCAACACGTACCAAGGTTCAGAAAGTCAAGTCAAGCTAGTTAAAAAAAGAAACAGCACTATGTTACTATACATTTATACCAGTGCTGCCCTGAATAATGCAAGAATGCCTTCTGACCTTGCAACCTGGTGCCATATGCTTAGTGGCACTTGTGTGAGATTGGATGCAACACTTCCCCACACCCTAAATTAAACCAGATTGGCTGAGACTTATGAAAGGGAAGAGTAATTTGGGGTGTTCTGCTCTGAGGCATTTAACGTGTGGCACTTTAGAAGGCTGCTTGTTCCCAAGAAGGAGGCCTGGCACTTTCTGAAAACCACGTTCTTTTAAAGTATTTCACACTGTGCTCGGAATCATTAGTTGCTTTGAAAAATATTGCCCCGTGTTAGTTGTAAAGATGTGCATACGATGCTTTAAGAAAAATAGAGAAAAATGGATCCTTTAAAATGCTTGAAGGTAAAGCGCTGGCTGTGGAGAAGCAGAGAAGTTATCAATGTGCTTTTGAGCACCGTGTCTAGGGATTCAGTCTGCTAAGGCTCCAAAAATGGCTTTTCCTGGCTTAAAGTGACACCCGAGGCAGTTATGAATGAATAAGCTTAGATATTGGTGACAGCAATATCTTAAAAAAAAGCACTAAAGCTTAAGGTTAAAGCACTACCATAGCTCTGTAATATAATACTAATACATCAAGATCTCAGCTTGTTTAAAACTTGCTTTAGTTTCTTTCTCCAACAGATCGTATTTTATGTAGACGAAATTCACAGTATTCATTCCCCAGCAGGGAGCAGATAGGTTAGGATATTTTTCTGTTTTTGTCAGTAGAAAGTAATAAAGAGTTAGTTCCAACATCTGTGTGCTTATTGAGTGAAAATGCAGGAAGTTGCTCCAAATAAGCTGAAGCTTTTCCTCTTGGCCAGTGATTTTTAGAGTATTTTGCCCTACACTGGAGCTCAGCCAGCACTTATACATGAGCACATCATGAGGAAAAACCTTGAATTTGGGTTTAAATGAAGGATAAACAGTGCTGAAGAATTGTACTGGTTTAAGGACACAGAGAACTGCATCCACAGGACACAAGTCTCTAGATATAATCTTGAGTGCTTGAAACCCCAAGGTGTTGGTCTACTCTTACACGTGGTTACTGGGCATCCGCAGGTGAGCTGGCACTGGAAGTACCTGTCTGAACTGGATCAGCTCTGGATGCTGAAGTGCCTGCGCTTTGGCTGGTACATCAACTTCTCTCCAACCCCCTTTGAGCAAGGAATCTGGAAGAAACATTACATTGAGATGGTGAAAGAGCTGCATGTTACGAGACCAAAGGTATATTCCTACCGGTGGGAAAATTCTGGGCTGGCAGAGTTCCTAACACTTTAATTTTCTCTGGTCTTCCATTAGTAAAAAGAAAGACACACAATTTTAAATTAGAATCTAAACTCACGTGTTGCCATGTGCTCTGCTTTCCCTTCATCTATCCCTGGTAGGGGGGAAATGAAAATCTCACTGGTTAGGAGAGAAGCAATCACCAAAGTCTCTCTCTCCTCCTGTCCTTTCAGGGTGTTCCCTTTTCTTCTTCCCCAGGTTTCAAAACAGATGATAGCCTGTCTCAATCTGATAAGCAGGAGTGGGGTGCCCAACATGACCCCTGCTGAAGTTTCAGAATCAGTCTAGCTGGTGAAAACGAAAGAAAGCACACAATCTGCCTGTTCCAGCCTTTGATGTTGTTCCCATTCTGTCTTCTTCAAAGGTGGCAGGGCCCTTCTGGGAGGGTGGAGCATCACTCCATAGCCATTGCTTTCTCCTGAGATTCATTGATCTGGATGCCTGGTTTGTGAAGCTGTGAGGGTAGGAGTCTCTGCGCTGAATTCAAAACTCAGATCTCTAATTCTAACCAAATTCCCCCGTAGGCTGTTTCTGTAGTCAGTGGATCAAGCCAACACATCTCAAAAACAGCTCAGCTCATCTAAATACAGTGTTCAGGACATGGATGATGACATGCGCTGTCCAGGTGCCTATTTCTGCCCAGTGACCAAAACAGAGCCTGGAGAGACTAATTTTGAGTTAATAACTACTTCTCACAAGTCTAAAGTTAGGCAAAATAAATCTAATTTTCATTGTAGGATAAAATGTATTTTCTTCTTTTTATGTGTCTTATTAGACTCCTCCAAAGGATGAGTTTGTAGTTATTGACGTGCAACCGGTGAGAAGCAACATCCCAGAGGCAAAACCTCCTGTGCTAGGAAAGAGGACAAACAAGGAGAAAAAAGAGCTCCCGCCGTGGCGTTCGTCAGACAGACATCCTACGGACACCATCCGATTCAACTACCTCGACAACTACGATCCCATCGAGCAGGCTAGGCAGGCGTAAGAGTCTCTTCCCTTTTGTGTGTGATAACAGAGTATGTCCACATCCTCTGCAAGCTCCCTCTGCTTGCGCTCCAAGCTGCCTGGAAGCATTTTAGTTCACCAGCCTGGTTGCAAACCCAAGCTAGCATGCAGTGCTGCCCTTTTCCCTTTTCTCTTATTGATCTTGGTCCTCTTATATTTGCAGCTGCATTAATTTGTGTCCTTTTGGCGCAGAGCATTTGCAGAGCTTGTTAGTGTCTGCCTATAAAACAGGCTGTAACCCCTGGGGATGTCACAGCTGGAATGGGAAGAATCAGGACAACAGTTTGTTCAAGAGTTTTTAAACAAAGCTGCAAGGTTGGGAGGAATATGCAGTTTCTGCACGGAAGAGGAAGAATTAATTAATTGTGGTAAAATATAACTCTACCAGTTCAAGGATCTTCTGGCTGAAAAGAGATTTAGATATTTAAAAGGGGTGCAGGTATAAGAGCATGCATGGGTGTATCTATACTATATAATATTTAAGTAATGACTAGTGTTTGTTTCTACACTACCTGGGAGGGACAACCCATCCCCATCAGTTCTTGGGTTCCCAGAAAGGCTCTTCTGACCCAAATTTTGCACATTCACTTGTGTTAGGGCCATCCCATGGTTTTCTTTGACACATCTGGTGGAAGATATTTTCAGAATCTCAGGTTTGTGGTCGGATTTCTGTGCGTTAACAAGCACTGGCAGGAGCAACAGCAAGGAGGCCAGAGTAGTTGTCTGTGTGCAGGATTTGGCCCACATCTCATTGAAGTCTCTGCCGCCTCTCATTTTTTCATGGGCATGCTCACAGCAGTTACCTCAGTTCAGCTGATGTGTAGTAACTCATGGAATTGTGGCAGTGTTATCATGAATCTGAGCCTGGTTTAGAGGTAATGAATTAGCTTGACCATTGCCTCCTTCCTGGGCGAGTCCCCGTGAGAAGGGCTGCCCAGATTCTCACCCAACCAAAATCGCAGAGAGGAGGATATTCCTCTTCACCGTGCCAACAAAAACCTTGGGAACCAATTAATCCACAGCAAAAGTATCCAGACTGTACATTAAGTAAATAAGCGATAGAGCTGAGATTAGCCCTGTGCACAGGAACAACCAAGCCCTGAATTACCCCAGCCTGGTGATTATTTGGCTAAGCAGTAGCGCACTTGCACAGGTTCTTTCTCAATGTGATTAACTTTGCCGGACCCACCGCTCCTCCGGGGTGTTCCACAATGTTCCCACTGTCTGAGCAAAAGCCTTTTATGAATCATTTTTTAATCCGCGTCCCCTGGTCCTCGGATACTGCAGCACTTCAAAGAGCATTCCAGTTTCCACCTCACCCTCTTTCTGTGGGATGTTTCCAAACTCTAGTGCCATTTTAGGTAGAGTTCTTTGAGGCGTTTCACTAAATATTTTGCCAAAATGCCTCTTGTTGCAAATGATGGTGCTGGTGTTATTTTTCAGCTGTGCTAAGTGTTTCCACATAGCCTTTCCCAAGGGCGTATGTGAGGCTTAGGGCTCCCTGGTGCTGGTCATGGCTGAGCATCAAAAAAGGGACAGCTCCTGTATGAAGCATTTAAAAGTCACTTTTTCCAGCATGGGGCTGCAGATGCAGCTGACGACCATATGCAAACGATTGAGTTTTTAATGATACATTAAGCACGCTGACTGTTTTCTTCTCTTAAGTGAGATTTGAGCTTCTGTCCTCGTACGCGATGGAGAATATTTTAATGCCTAGTGATCTAGCAAATCTGGCGTTTATCCATAATTACAGTGGATTATCGCAAGGAGGAAAAAAAATGAATTCTACGAGATTTACTTGTTTATCGAGGATCTCCCTTTAATATCACTTAAGCTGAAAGTAATTGCTAGTGTGTAGCCTTGCTTGTAATGACTCCTATTCAGCAATACGGGTGTGCCGTTCCAGGTGCTGACCCAGCTACCTGAAGACGTTCTGGTGCTCCTTTTCTGTGGTCTGCAGCCCTTTCCCAGACATCCTCCCACTAAATCTCTGTCTTCTGTCCTTTCTTGGAGGCAGCAGCCTGGGGACCTGGTCTTGGCACCCCACCTGGCTCTCTGTCCACGGTGCCAGGCTTGTGCTGTCCCCAAGCGTGGGCATCTGCTGGAGGTGGCAGTGGCTGCTAACCATCAGTTTTGGCAGCTCTTGGCTGCCTGGCAATGGCAACATGGTCAGCGTGCCCCTCCGTGATGCCAGGCTTTGTTCTGGACTGCTGAAGGCAATGCTCTGTGAGTATCTAGTTGCCTGAGCAAGGGAACGTAATGCGGGTGCTGTGCAAGCTGAGCCACCTTACTGCAGCCTCCAGGCTCAGGCAGACCCTGCCTGACCAGTGTACAGGGTTGTAAAGTAGAACAGAGAGGCAAGATAAAAATCTCTGCCCCCCTAGGCTGTGTGAGGTGTAGTTATTGTTCAGATTAGATGAATTCTTGGAGCTCAAGGGCATAACATCCACTCTTCATGTAAAGTGAATGTCAGAAGTAGAGAAATCTATGTAAAATGAGATTCATAAAACAATAGGGTTGATTTCCCATAATATAGGGTTTTGCAGTGGTAGTCTGGGAGAGGAAATGAGTTTTACTACAGTTTGAATGCACACAGACAGGAACTACTATTTTCTTGAGGCAGGTTACAAGCATGCATAAAAAAGACGCAGCAGAACCAGCAGAAAAGCAGCAGACAGCCGACGTGACGGCCCAGAGAGAAGGACAAGAGGGAGCTTTTGTTGGCCTACAGGTTGGCTGGAGAGCGACGAGCAAACAAACCATTCTTTCCATTTGAGTTCTGCTGTGTTGAGGAAAAAAGGGACTCGTCGAAAATTCCTTGTGAACAAACACAATTACATCAAAGGAATACCTGACGCCATCATCAAAGCAGCGTGTGAGTCTAGTCACTGGCTACTTCTTTGGATCAAAGTTAATCTGCCTAATGTCAGGTTAAATTTTGCAGAATTTAAGAGGTAACAAATTTTTATTTTTTTTTCCTGGCTTCTGAAACTGGCTGAAATCTTCTCTGAGCCGGACGTCACTCTGTGCTTGCTTTCTGGTCCAAAGAGAGGAGAGAGCTCTCCTGTTCATCATAACAGGGTGTCTCTGCAGCCAAAATGCTGTCATTTCAGTGGCAGGACCGCCATCTGTTTCTTTGTTGATCTTTGCAGAGGCATCATTAGCTGCAAGCTCCCTTCCTCAGCAATATCAGAACTACGCTGCTGTGAATCCGTAGCAGAGAACTTGGCTTTGCTTAGCCAAAGCAAAACACGGCAGGCGTACCAAGCTATGCTCAATTTTCAATTTTGCAGAAGAGTGGAGTCAAAGGAAGTCCTAAAAGATGTAACACAAAATATGTGTTTCGGCACATAAGACCTAAAATGCACGCTTTGGCTTATGAGACCCTAATCGGGCATTTACCTTTGGAAAACAAATTAAAAGATTTCTGTCGAGCACTTGGGTGAGGGTTTGGCCTGGCCAGTGCTGGTGCTTCACACCACTGGGAAGAAGAAATACTGCTGGGTAGTGCCAGAAGGACAGCAGAATGGGGTTAATTTACAATCTGCATGATAATTGAATCTATTCCTGATGGATTTTTTTTGCTGCTTGCTCTGGAAGGCATTGAGCTCATACTATAAAAACAAAACGGCACTCAGGAGCCTTGCTGGCAAAGCTGCCCCAGCTACTTTGAAGGAGCTGGGGCAGCGATCTTGGAGGATGTTCACTGAAAGTTTATTTGCTTTAGATGGGGAAGTGTGGGAAAAGCTTCATAGTCACTGAGCAGTGAAATTAAGCACAGCGATGAGCAGATGCGTAGTCGAGGGAGTGGCGAGGAGATAGAGGAGAGATACAGGCGGGTAGAATTACAAATTGCCTGGAAGGGTTTATCAAAATCACTCAGCAGAATTAGAGCAGTGACTTTCAGTGTTGCTGCACGTATGCAAGCAATTTATCATAAGGGTGAATTCCTTTAGGTCTGTTTTGTTTTCTGCCCAAACTGTCCAGGTAGCTGAATGCAAACAGAAGTGAGACCAGCAAGGACGGATTTGTCTCTTCAGGAGCACAGAGCAAAATTGCAAAGGTGAAGTGAAGCATTTTTATCTGCAGTGTGGGACCAAGTTATAAAACTCCCTCTGGGACCCCAACCTGCCTAAAAAGGACCAGGAGGGGGGTTTCTTGCCGGCCGTGCACGTACGGTTCTGCTGGAAGGCATCTGGTGGTGTGCCGCTCGGTGCCAATAAATCAAAAAGCCCTGCCTCCCACTTTATCATGACTAATGAATTCTGCTTCGAGCCCAGCGCTGGACCCCCGCCAAGATTGTGTCCTTGTGCCTCAAGGAAGAGCCCCGCTCCTCCTCGTGACAGCAGCTCGACCGAAATGAAAGCTTCTTCCCCCCCCTGCAAACAGCCCTGGCTCCTAGGAGCCAGCACTAATTCAGTCGGATAATTTATGGGCATAGGCCGGCTCTAAAAACAGTTGCATATTGTACTGGAGTGTTTACCCAACGAGCAAATAATTACGTTCAGTAATTGTTCTGTCAGCAGCCTAGGCCCAGTTTCTGACAAAAAGGGGCTGGTTTGCGTGCGAAGGGCACGCTGTCTCACTGCTCTTCTGAATCCTCACGCCTGCCTCTCGCTTTTCATGTCTCTGAATAGCCAGCCCTGTGCTCTCTTGTGGGAATTTAAAACCTTAGGCTTGTGGGAATTTCAAACATTCCTTGAGAGAGAAAAGTGGGGTGAGAAACACAGCACTGGGAGTGAGACCTGAAGTTCCCAGCTCAGCTCTGACGCCTTCTTCCTTTACAGCAAAAAAAAAAAAACTCATCCTCACTGCTGATTTTCCTTATTTTCCTGACCTGGGAGTGAGATCATGGTGAGGACCTTCTTCAGAGGGATGGATGCTCTTACACCATGGGCTTGGATGTTAGAACACAGCAGTAGAGCTTAATATCTTAATTTACGACCAGAAGCTCAGGTTTGACAGGTTATTGGCATTGTATCTGCATAAATAGTTCATTTTTTTTTAGTTTTCTAAGTGAACAGACTTATGCCAGTGCTGTCACCGGACTCTAAAGAGTGGAGTCAGAGCCACTCCTTCACCTCTTCCAACGCTCCCAGTTGTAACGAGTGAAGATCATTCCATGTGCTAACTCCTTCTGGCAAGGGACTTTGTTCTATCTAAAGTGGAGCTGATCATTTCCTATAATAATAGTTTGGGTTGAATTTTGTCTCTTGGCTGTTAGTGAAGTGTTTATCAAGAGATGGTAATTTTCCTCAAATTGCTGTTTGAAATAATTTGTCTGATTCATCTTTGTGGTTCTTGATCTGCAGCTGGTCTGGGACTGGTGAATAGCAGACACGTAGTGGTGTTGGCTGCTTGGGAGGACGTGCACGTTACATGGTGTGGCCCTGTTCTTTTGTAGGATGTGTTGCTTTTAGAGCCTGCTTGCACCCTTTAAAATTATATCTATATATATTTTTCACAATGTGTTTTTTAGCTTGCTTTCCAAGAGCCCAGAGATGCAGAGATGAACCCAGAGAGTACACAGAGTTGCTGCTTTAAATTTACTGCATCTGTAAAGTTACCTGTGATATGCAGAATTGGATGTGGAAGGGGAAAAAACACCTTCCAAGCAAACCTGAGTTCCTGAAAAAACTTTCTCATAGTACTGATTTTACTCCTGATATCAGAATAACGTGACAACTGGCCATAATCCAGTGTACTTCACTTAATTTTCACACTCTGGAATATTCCGGTTCTGCAAATTAATTATATTAACTTTAATAATAGCTGCAAATAAATGTATATGTATGTACAAGAAAAAATATTTGGCTAAAAAACGATGAATAACTTGAGAAGCAGTCCTCTAACCTTATGGATTTAACTGATATGATTTACTGAAACTTCCCTCTCTGCGAATTCCCTTAAGCTGATGTAACACTGTTTATGTGGATTTAGCTTAAATCTGTAAGTCTCAAGCTAAGGCATGCGTTTGAGTGCTGTGAAGTTATCATTACTTAAAAAAACGGCAAGTTACCACTCTTCTCTGAGCCACAACTGATTGTGCGCTCTTGGTCTGCGCCAGGTACAAGATAAAATGTATTAGCTTAAGCCATGTCTTTTTGGGTGGCATATCATATGGGATTTTCTTCTTCTCAACCCCAGGGAACCAACACTAGAGCACTTGTTAATACTATTCTGTTTTGCTCTGCAGGAGAAAGAAGGGAGGAGGAGAGACCCCAGACCTCAGTCGGCAGGCAGCTGAGAAAAAAAAGAGAGCAGGTCGTGGATCTAATAAGCTCCGGAAGGCAAAATCACTGGTAAGTATCACTGGCTTGTAATTATATCAGCTGGGGTCCAGTGTCAGTTACACCCAGGAATATTTTAGCTCAGGGCATTTACTTAACTTTGGTAACTGCAAAACTTTGCTCCTGACTGTAAGGAGGCCGCCAGGTGCCTTTGCTGCCTGTCCCCAGGGGAGATATCTGGCCAGAAGCGACAGAGGCATAAGGAGGACACAAAGCATGCCACGTCTGGCTGCTCCAGGGGCAACCTCTCACTGCAGCCTAGACACAGTCCATCTGCCTTCGGTGGGAAAAAGAAACAGCAACTGTCTGTGTGCAGGCAGTGATCTGGTTATCTGCTCCTCCCTCGCTTTGCTTACTGCTCAGTATCCTGACAACCAGTTTCCATGCCCTACAAAGCCCTGGATTGCTTATGACCCTCCCATCTTTCCCCAGAGCTGCTCTTCTGTGCTGGAAACTTTTGATTGTTGCAGTTGGAAGTTAGTTTATGCTTTGTTCATTGGGTTGAGCCTCAGCAAGCAGCCCGAAGGTCTTAACACTGAGGATTCATTGTGCTCGTTGCGGGTAAAATAGGGCATCCTCACATGAAAGGAGTCTAGGGAAGTCAGGCTTCCAGAAAGCATCATGGGTCTAAGCTTTTGTAGATATGGCAGCAAATAGCTGCCAGAAGAAAGATGTGCTCACAAGCGTATCGGGGTTTTTGCAAACCTGGAAGCATGTTTCCCAAGCGATGAAAGCCAAGGAAATGCATGTGAGTTGAGCTAAAGAAGGTTTACATAAAAGAGAGGCATTGTCTCCTGAGATTGAGAGGCCTGACCCAAATACAGCCTGTTTGCTAGGAAAGAGATTCAGTCGGTGTTAAAGAACGGAAAATATAATTAAAGTTATTCATCCTGTGTCTTACAATTTCCATTCTCCAATGGCTTCCTCGGTAGCCCTTAGATCAGAGGGCCCTTACAGAGTTTCTTTCCACCATGGCTTCTCATTTTCAAATTTAAAGCTGTTTTATTGTCAGTACAGAAGTGAAGGAATCTTAGTGCAGGGTAGAAAGAGATTAGTTTGATTTTCTTTCCCTAGAGTTTAGGAACCTGTATGTTACTTAACCTGCAGCCCAGCAGGGCACAAGCACCTAGTCTCATTCCCAACATCAGGTCCAAACCCTCCTGCATAAAGCCAGTGGGAGTTTTTGCTATAAATTTCAGCAGTACAGGGTTGAGTTGCATTTATGTATGAATCCCCTTCTGTTGGCTGCTCATAGTTTTAAAGAGACGTTATTATTCTGGTAGCAAATAGCCACCGAAAAGTATTCAGCTGAAACAAAATGCTACATCTCAAGGAGCACACAGAGTTTGTGGGTACTGCATTCTCTCCCCACAAAAAGCCCTGAGAAGATTCCTAAAGCTACTGCATGCTATCAAGGCCTTGACAGGTCCACCGTCCTTCCTTGGTCCCTTCTGGCCAGTTAGGACAGCCTAACCCAGGGTTAATTGAGCCCAGAACAGAGCTCCATGTCTTTATTTTGTGCAATCTTGAAAGGAATGGCTTCTTATTGTGTTAAAAATCTGGCGTAGTCTGTGTTGTGTCACTCTTTCCTAGAACTTTACGTTGAAAATACTCTTGTATTTGCTTTGAGTTTAGAGCTGTACAAATTTCAGCACAAAGGCCATGTTTCGTATCCTCCATGTCATCACAAAGTATAATCCTGCTGTTACACTGGCCATTAATGATTACAACACTACAGGACAATGAAAGTTAGCTTACAGTAGGCTGATGCATAGAAGAATATGTATAACTCACTAGGAATCATCCAAAATTAATTTCCATTCATTATTAGGGTAGCACTGGAGAATCTTGTTGAAATGAAGACCTGTGAAAAGACTCTTACTTAATCAATTCCAAATAAAGCAGCTTAATACTCAAATCTTTTAGTAAATCCTTGGAAGAAGAATAGAATACGATGAAAGAATAAGCGCCCCAAGCAAGCAAACATCAAGTCAAATTAAAATGAAGCTCTTAAACAGATCAATGATTCAAGGGTAGAAAGTAGATGAGAATAAGGTATATTACAGCTGACAATGAAGACGTAAAAAGGGCTATTATATGGAGCTCTAAGCTCAGGAGACTAAACAACAACGCACCAAAATAGAAGAAACGTGTAATTAAGGTGATGACCTGACTCCTGGAATTACCTCCACTGGCTCCAGGTTTGCATACGGTGAATGAAGTCTCCTCCTGGTAAACTTGTGGGGTTTTGGAGTTTATTAGTAATCATGGAAACAGTAGCAGAAAATGTGACCAGACTTACACTTAATTTACAATAAATTAAAGTAAATTATCTAAATTACCTTAAATAGTGCATTACAATAAATTGAGTTAATTAGGTGTCTGAACGAAGGGCCACTTTCTTTCAAACGAATGGCCACGCAACCCCCCCCATCTCCATGGTGGGGTGGGAATGCCTGCTCTTTCTTTACTCAGGGAAATGCCTTACACCACACTTAAGTACAGTTTCATTGTTAATTGTCTCTTTAAGCACTGTTTTGGATCAAGGCTTTGTGGTTTGTCTGTGCCACCTTGATGCTTACATTGCCTTCAGCAGCTGCTGTCCCTGGATCCTGCAAAGAAAAATGAAGAATGCAGTGGGTTCAGTGACTCATTTGGGCTTTTCACAGGCCAGGCATGAAACACATGCCTGTGTTTTGGGCCACGGTTTCCTCCCTCCTGTTTCTTCTGGCATGGAGCTGTGCTGCCCTGCTGTGATTCCTCGGTTCTGACCCCACAGGTCCCTTCACAGGTGTCACCGCTGCCACCTCAGTGTTCTTTACACAGGGTCTGTTCCCTGAAGCACTTCCAATAAGGAGTTTTCTGCAGCTCTCAGCAAAAGAGGCAGCTTGATGGCACGTCCCCTTCAAATGTCAAAATTCACAGATGCTTTCTGAGGAAGGTAAAAATCCAGCAGGTTGATGCTTTTGACAGCTTTGCAAATGACTGCGATGTCAGCAATTAGGGGCTGGTTTTGCCTTTCAGCCTGCCTGCTTGATTCTGTTGGAGACACTGCTCCACCCTCACAGCTGTTCTTGAATTACCGACTTATTTTCAGTGCATACTAAATAACATTTATTTTTTGACAGGATCAGTCATTCTTGCCTCACTGCCTAAGGTAATAAGATTGCAGCATTTGAAGTCAGGAATAAATTATCCTATGACATATAGATAGGGAATTGGTGTTTTGAGGATGGATCACATCTACATTCTGTGTGGGTATATCCCATGTGAAGATCCAGGGCTCTTGGCAATGCAGCACGATCCGGTCCAGTGTACATTTACACCACCTTTATTCTGCAAACCTTATCTTGAATTTTAAAAATTCAAACAAGAAATCCCGTTGAACTACATGGGACTGCCCCTGAGAGTGAAAATAGCTCAGCATAATGTCTGGAATTCAAACCCAGCTTGTATATGTCACTCTAATTTTAAAGGCGTAGCTTGGCTTTGATAGTCTACCCATCTGTCCCTATAAACTCTGAAATTGAACTACCGAAGACATAGGAGTCGAGAAGCAAGGTACAGTGCTTGAACTACTCCTGGTTCCCTGGTATTGTGCTTTCCTCACTAGGACAGAAAAGCTTCAGCTGCTTATATTACACCACCTCTCTGTTACACAACAAGAACCTGGAGTATTTTACCCAGTTGTATAATCCCTGACCTTTCCTTAGGCCGATATGCAGAAGTTGCTGGGTTGCTTATTTATTACTACTAGACAATTAGACATAAAGCACCATATATCTGCCCCTGCTGCCAATTCAAATAATGGAAATGGGAAGGAGGCGGGCAGGAACTGCAGAACAGCATCGACTTTTCTGCACAACCATTTTACTCTGGACTCTAGTTTCACAGAAGACTATCTGCCCATATTGCTTTTTAATGAGTTTCTATGTCAATGTCTGGTTTTGGTGGTGTTTGTTCACTATTATTACCAAATAATTTGCTGCAGTTATAAAAAGCCAAAGCTGCTGGTATGCACAACCTGTGCTTTTTTGGATATTTGGGATCTTTTTCAAGGAAAAAATCCCTGCGTCATTAAGATTTTATTTTTGCTTAACTTCTATACTGCTTAGCAAAGTGCTCATTGAACAGTATTTTAAAATAAACCTTATCCCTTACACTGTGAGAATTCAAACAGCAAGCAAGCCTGGATTCAGCCACAGCCATATGCACAGGGGACAATTTGTGCATTAAGATACGAATTAATGTTGAGAACCAATTAACATGGGTTTAGCTCTGTTAGCATCAATTTCTAATTGGATCTTTTTGTCCTTAAGGTAAACTTAGAACAGAACACAGGTCACTGCAGTGAGATATGCTTGTATCATCGTTATGAGGATCATTTATAGATTCAAGTTTTCAACAGTCTCCAATATTTTCAGTCCCTCTGGAACTGTTAGGATAATAACACGACACTTACTGCCTTTTCTTCCTAGCTGTCACTTACTGCAGATCTCGAGCCTGTTCCCAAACCACCGGTTCGTCCCAGCTGGGCCACTCACCAGTCAGCTGGGAACCTGCCCCCTAAAGCAGCAGCAAAAGCTCTAGCCCAGAGCTCCCAGTGGAACGCCGGGATACGGCCAGCGCCTGTTCGAGCCCCAGTGCCAAAACCACGTGAGAGAGGAAAGAAAGGCTTCACAAGGACGAACGCCAGGTCTACACGTTAGTATGCTGCCCTGTCCTGGCCGGAAGCTAATTGCAGAGATTGCTGATATCCTGATTTTGTGCACGGAGGGAAAGAGATGGTGCTGGCATTTCTGTAGGCAGTCATTCTGGGTGGTGGGAATCCAGATGATGGTGATTTGCTGCCTCAGAAGAGAACATACGGCTAAAATCTTCTCACTTCAGATCTAGCACTTGCTAGACCCACCTTCTGTCATGATACTGAACACTGGCATGGGCTTCACATGCATTTGACTCACTAATATTCAGTGGCAAAGCAAGAGATCTTAGAGCGTAAGTGGCAGCAGGGCTCAGTCCAAAGTCCTTGAGCTCTGCCAGGCCCTGGACAGATGCCAGGAGGAACTGGTACTGAGCATTCAGAAAATTAGGGGATAAAGCAAATCAACTCCAGGGAGACAACAGCTGAGAAAACAGCTGATCTGGGAGTGCCTTCCAAAAATAAGGAGGCAGCCTGACACCATCAAAACTGGTTTTTTGCCACTTCAGTCTGGGGTTGCCTAGATTCAGCCTCAATTCTCGATGCTATTCATCTAGATTTCACCTCTCGATATACCCAGCATGTCCCTAAGGCCCTCGGTGTCTGCAGCCTGCTGGGAAAGCATTTGGTATCTTTCAGAAGCACACAAATTTTTGCAGATTTTGGTAGAAGTCCTCTTAGTTCATAAGGGCTTTGTCCACGTAAGGACTGCAGGCTGAACCCCGGTGATTTTTAATCGCACAAGGGTAGTGGATAAAGAACCTGGAGTGAACAAAAGGAAAAGAGACCTCTGATGTGAAACTGTTTAGGATTTTCAAAGAGAACACAGGAGTAGAATAAGAGGGCAGCTCCTGGCACTTGGCAGTGACTACCCAGTAATTATTAGTGGTCCCATCTAGGGGAAAGATGATGGAGTAGGTGCATCGCCGACAGCCCCCGCAATGCAAGTGAGTGATCCCAACTCCTTCTGTGGCAGATGAAAGGATTTAAATACAGATAAGGGCACTGGGGGAGGCACTGGAATGACTGTGATGAGGCCCAAAAAAAAGACTTGAAGACTTTCATGTAGGAAGCTGTACAAAAATGCATCCTGGCTAGAGAAGCCAAGAGAGGAAAGCATCAAGATTAAGGTAGAGGGTTTCAGTCCCTCATAACAAGTTTCCACCGCAAAGTTCGTATTAATTAGGGTCCTCACCCTGATGTAGCACCGCATGGACAGAGCCTTAGGAAGGCTCCACATGGGACTGGGGCCAAGTCACAAAGAATTAAGCGTAGGCTTTGGGCTTGGCTGCATTATTGGTTGTTCCAGTCAGTCCAGGGAATTTCTGCTGGTCTGGCAGCGCTGCTGTGGCCTCCCAGGAATGCGGCGCTCGGCTCCCACCAGGAGGCACTGGGAACTGTGTTTCTGCAGCCTCTTAATGCCTGTGAAGCGATCTGCAACTGCTAAGATGTGGTTTGGTGCTGTCAGAGAGGATGTGGGGGATGGAGTGAGGGGAGCTCCTGCAGGGAAGTGGCTGCCCAGTGGTTATTGTGCAGGGATGTGCAGCATCCTGCCTGACCTCTGCTGCATTCAGCGTCTTCTACGTAAGAAATTTTAAAACTGTGCATGAGGGAAGGGCTTCGGATAGCAGGGAACAGGTGCTTGGATAAACATGTGAGCCACCTACCATTGCTGCTGCTGTAGCATAGAAACTACCAAGGTAAATTACCCCTGATGGATTGCATTTGGATTAGGGCAATTTGCTAGGCAAAGACATATATTTTTTGTACCAGAGAGAAAGACAAATCCTGTCTTAATTTCTTCAGTGACCTCTCCAGGGCCTTGCGATCTCTGCCAGGCTTTTCCCAAGGTAAACTTCCCAGCTTTAGCTAGTGCTACATGGGCAGGAGAAGTAAAGTTGTTTTGGCATGATCATTTTCTCTGTAATGAATTCATGAAAGGAAACAAACCATTCAATCCACATTTGTAAAAGTATTTGAGGTACTAGATACCACCCAAATCCCAAGGTTTAACTGGGTAACTATATATATTTAGAATGTGAAATCTCTGGCTAAATTAACCTGTCTGATTCTCATGTTTTTTTTTCACCTTCATCTAGCATCTCCTCTGTTTGAGGCTCAGCCCTGGCGCATTCCTCCATCAAACCAAGGATCTGATACAGAGTAAGGGAGGATCCAGAGTATCTTTCATCTTAGCAGAACAGAAGCTTATCTGCCTGGCGTTGGGGAAACAGCAGCAATGTTGCCTGAGTTGCAGGCTGTGCTTAGTGAAGAACAGCTGCTTTTGAGTCCTTTGCAAGGACCCAGTTTTATTTTTTGTCAGCTCTTGCTAGAAAAGACTTTCTTCATTGACCTCACCATGTAAAGAAATGAGCATGAAGGTCCTGCATCCATTCTCACTTAGGCTGTCCAAAAGAAAACTTAACTGCCTTGCAGCCAGCTTAGACAGCAAGGTGCTGGAGCAATGACTTTGTATTTTTTTGGAAGTACAGCAGCTGGTGCAATGACTCCTTCCTGCCTTTGGATCTCCAGGTGGGATCTCCCGTTTCCAAGCCGGATTCAGAATGTTTTCCTGGTGTGTTTCTCAGCCTGGTTTCCTGTTGCTGCTGCTCTTGAACTGGTGCTATATCCTCTTTTTCTTCTGGGAACGTCGTCTCTGCAGAGTTCACCTAGACTTTTGACCATGCACAGAAAGCTCTCATGCAGACCCCTGCTAGATCTGCTGGACCTCAAGGGTGCTGAGCTTGCCTGTGTGTCGCTCAGATACCTCGGGGCACATCCCACAGCCTGAGCTGCTCTGTCATGCTTTCCGAGTGAATTATGGAAGTTGGCCTGCCTGTGAGCAGTGAAAAAGAAGCGAGGACTATCAGACACCTTCATGATGTAAACTGTATCCCCCTACAAAGCGAGTGGTTTATCACCAACATCAATATGATCCTTCAGCGGTAACCTACAGCCCCTGCCAAATCAGCTGGACTGTGAAGGAAGCACCACGGCATTCAAGGGAGAAGCCTTTAACAAGTGGAAGAAAGGAGGCTCAGGGAAAATGCTTGAAGAAAAGCCTTGTTAGTGCTGTACTGAAGACAGAACTTCTTTCTCTTGTTAAACAAAACAAGTCCATCCTGTCAATCATGATAGTGAGAATGAAATCAAATCCCACACTCTGGATTACAGCATTGCACATGACTCCTGCGGGGAGCTGACACTAGTTTAATTATTTAAGGGGATGCAAATCATGAGCTTTTATTTGTCTTTTCTACAATTAAGGAAGTATCCAGTAAAACATAAGGAATAGCAGTTTTTAAGGATAAAGGGACTGAATGCACAGCTACTGCAACTCATTGCCTTATCATATCCCAGACTGGGATAAAGCTAAAACTTCCCATACATTAGGATGAGCCATGGTACACCCATGAATTAATTCTCTGATTGACAAGGATTAGGAGAAGAATTCCACTCTGTGAGCAGATTATTCTGTACTGTGTCACTTGAGGATTTCAAGTTTTTTTGGCAAAAGAGACATGGACATTGGACATTGTCAAGACAAGGCACTAGGCACAAAACACAGCAGATCTGAACTGAAGGGACAGCCTCTGCCAGCAGACTCTGGCCCTTGGGTACTTGCTCAAACACCACATAGATCCCAGCTCCTGAGCAGTGTTTAGGTAACTCAGTGCATCTCCCTCATTTTGTCTCTTAATTTTTCTAGTTGCTCTGTATGCTTGGAAGAGGCAGTTCATCTCGACCAAAATAACGGCCTGAGAGCTTAAGTCTAAGCAGGTCACCTCTGAAATGATTACCTGAAACAGGAGCTTGCAGATGGCAATTATCTCTTACATCATTGACTACGCAAGAGACTGACTAATTTCAATTAAGAAAGCTAACTTTTGGGCACCAGAAATCAGGTAGGATAAATCCCACCCAAAACCTTCATCGACCTCCACCCCCTGGTATTGCAAATCTCTCCTCACAAACCACTTCCCACAGAAAATCGAATTAAATGGATTGCTTCGTGGATGTTATGGCTTCTGAAGTACAGACTGTTGCTCCAGCTTCCTTTGTGTCCCAGGCTCTGCGTAGTTTCCTGGGCAGCACTTCAGTGCTAGGTCTTTGTACCAAACAGCAAGTGACTATGCAAGGAAATGATGTAACCCCGCATCAGTGGCTTTTCTTTTATCATACTCACTCGAAGAGTAACGTTCCCAGGGTCTTGCAGCTGAGTGCTCAGGCCCTACAGCAGATACTGTGCCTTTGCTGTAGCAAATCAAGCAGCTTGAGTGCTCACTGTACATCTTAAGGCTCAGGCTTCTCTGATTTATAATGTTTTCGTATTTATGATGCTGTGAAATATTTAACAGCAACATTGTCAAGGAAACTGCCGAGCCAAGTAGTCTATCCTTGAAGTAACAGCAGACCTGTATAACGAACGCCTTGATGTAACTTCTACCAATTATAGTATTAGAATAAAATACATGTACTTGCAACACACTTTATAAACATTCCTGAGGTTGCAGAATAGGTCAGAATCTGAAACAGAAAGAGACAGGGAGACACACTCCCAGCCATCTGCCTCTGTGCTGCTGGCTGGCCTCAGGCAAGCTGTATCACCTTCCGCGCCCTGGGCTGCTGATCTGCACGGGCAGATGGTTATTTACCCACCTTACAATGCGCCTCGAGATGTGTGGATAAGAAATTGCTAAACAACTACAGAGGAAGGTTGTTATGCCTGTGCCGTTCCTTGTAGATGCTCATTTCCCTGCACTGCTTGGTATTTCCAGATCCTGTACAACTCTGATTAGCCGTAGCGTTTGATTAAAGAAATGAAAGTACCTTTTAAACCCCACAGGCCAATGAATCAGCACTGCTGCATCTGAATTCCACCAGTACAAGCAAGATCAGAATGTGAGCCCTAGGCTACAGCCCTGCTCAGATGTGGTGAACAAACCCAAACATGCCAGCCTCCTCTTACCCAAGGTTTACCATCCACTTCTGCCAAAAACTCCACCTGAATTTACCTCATGTTCCTTGCTGGGAGCAATGGCAGAGTTTGGTACTGTAGTTTGGCTTTTTAGCCCAAATGAAGTTTTCCTGATTATTGTTCTGAGCTAAAGACAGAGCCTTGTTTGGGAGAAGGACTACATGTAGCTGAAGATGATAGGACTTGCAGGTGGGAGCACAGTTAGATTAAAACTGAGGATTTTTGGAGACATCCAACGCATGTGGCAGCACCTGAGAAGGAAGATGAGCAAACGTGACCGCTGCTGGAAAAGCGAGAGCAGAGAGCTGAGTCCCAGCAGCAGCACGAGGGTTGTAACAGGTTAAGAGATGGCTACAGAAAGCACGGAGACCTTGTGGCAACTAGAAAGTAGCTGATGATAGTAGCTATGTGTAAGATAAAAAGTTGCTGTAATAGGTGGATGAAGCTGATAACAGGTGGAGAGCACAGCTCAGCTCACGTAACAAAGGGATGGGGAGGTGAACAGTCAGTGCGTAGGGCTGTGTTGGTGGGCGTATGTGATAAGTGAAGGGAGAGGAGTATAAAAATCAGCTTGAAATCAATTGCCTTGAAATCAATTGCTGGCATGCTTGCTCTGATTGCCTTACCATGTGTCTAGCACAGCCATCCTACCTCTCATGTGCTCGTGTTCTTTTTTAGGGGATGAACTCAAACAACAGAGACATCCCAGGCCTCCTCCAGATGGACGCTTTGTAGTGTGTGCACCCCCAAATAATTCAGGGGAAGGAACTGCTTTCATGTCCCAAACAGCCTAAAACATGGACTAGGCAAGCAGACAAACTCTGACAGTACAGTCGCATCTGAAATGTCTCCTGGTGTGCAGCAGCTGCTGCAGTAGGTCTGAGAAAGGTGATGGCAGGAGGTGCACGCCTGGATAGATGCTTTCTAACCATTTGCGCAGCCCATATCCTGAGCACAACCACTCTCCAAACCACTCATAAATTACTGGTTGGCACAAGATGCTTGGGAGACCCCCTGGGAGGTAAAACCACTGCTACAGACAGGTCCAGGCATTGCAGGGCACTCCCAGCACAACAGGGGGAAGGAAACTGAATTTGGCTCTCCAAAAAGGCCTGAAGGCACCAAGAGAGCGGCAGCAATGGGAGCAGATGGTCTGAGCTGCGTTTTCAACCTGTTCCATGCTGGGATCTTGCTTTGAACGGGTAGGAGGCTGCCAAACCGACTACAGGGAGGGCAGGATGGTCTCACACACATACACTCTGCTACAATCTGCCTGCAAGACTGCACACGCTGACCTAAGGCACCAGGGCAGGCTCTGCTTGCTTCATAAACCAACCCACACAGTGGTAAGAGCCGACCCGCAGCAGTTTCCATGTGCCCACATTTCTTCCTGCAATTCTTGTTGCCTGTTCAGTCCCCAGATGTGCACCAGCCGTGAGTGTGATGCTGAAAATCTTTGGGTCAGCCCCGAATCATGAGGTTTTCAAATAAAGATTTTTAGCAGCCCATAAATCACGACTGCCAACATCTCTCTTTCTCTCCTCATTTCCCCCCCTTTTTTTTATTTTTTATTTTTTATTTTTATTTTCTTGCTGCCTGTTCTCTTTGCAAAATGTTTTTCTCACCCACGCGGTCTCTCCCCTCTGCTCAGGGGCAGGCTCCCCTAACTCACAAAGGGATCCTCCAGAACCTGCTGGCTGAGCAGGAGGCTGTGGGCAAGGAGACGCAGGAGCTGGCAGGTACCAGAGAGGCTCTGAATAACTGCAAGAACAACAAAAAAAAAAGCAGATAGATAGATACAGGTTAAGATACCAGGGGTTTAAACTAAAAAAGGGGAGACTTAGATTAAATATTAGTAAGAAATTCTTTATTGTGAGGGTGCTGAGGCACTGAGCAGGCTACCCTGAGGAGCTGTGGGTGCTCCATCCTGGCAGTGCCCAAGGCCAGGCTGGATGGGGTTGGGGGCAGCTTGGGCTGGTGGGAGGTGTCCCTGCCCATGGCAGGGAGATGGAACTGTCTGGTGTTTAAGGTCCCTGCCAACCCAAACCAGTCCTGGATTCTCTCATAATTCCTCATGCAAGACATAATTCAGCCGTGGAAGTCCCTGCCTCAAGAAGTGGCAGATGTTGAAACTCATGTGGGCTCCAGAAGTGACTGGAGGTTCATGGAGAGATCTTGTACGAAATCAGAGCCAGTGGCTGTACTGGCTGGAAGAGGCATAGGGCTGCCCCACCTCATCAGCCACAAGCCTGAAGACAGTGATGCTTGGGGTAGAGCTCCCAGTGGCTCGGAGCTTGCACTGGCACCAGCTCTGGAAGTAACCAAGTGGGGAGCTCTCCTTGGATTCCAGTGGGGAAAATCAACAGGACCTCAAAGGGACAGATGCCTGTGCTTGGGGCCACAAGACACCGCATTCCCCTCTGAATCATAGAATCACAGAACCATTAGGGTTGGAAAAGCCCTCCAAGACCACCTGGTCCAACATCCCCTACCACCAGTGTCACCACTGAACCACGTCCCCAAGCACCGCGTCCAACCTCTCCTTGAACACCCCCAGGGACGGTGACACCACCACCTCCCTGGGCAACCCGTCCCAAGGCCTGACTGCTCTTTCTGACCAGAAATACCTCCTCATTTCCAACCTGAAGCTCCCCTGGCACAACTTGAGGCCGTTCCCTCAGTTATCTGTGATCTCGGATCTCTTTTCCAACCCTAATTCTCTGATAAGCTGCCCCCCCCCCCCCCCCCCCCAGTGTCCCACAGGCCTCTTGCCTCCCCCCTGCCCGATCCGCGCCGCTCCTCCTGCCCACAGAGAGACTTGAGGCTTCTTGTCAAGATTTGAACATTTTATTTATTATCGGGATTTCGCGTTTAAATACTTTGCTACCACCTAGCGCCGGAGGGGAGAAGGGGAGAAGGGGGGGAGCCAGGGCCTGGCTGCGCTGGGGCAAGCGGGTGTGCTGCAGGGGACACTGGGGCCCTGAAATTTCACCAAAACCATTAAAATATCGACAAAAAAAACAGCAAAAATCGATAAAACCGAGTGAAATGTGAAGAAAATAAAACAAACTATGAATAAAAGGCAGGAAAAATGTCGATCAAATAGCAAGCGCTTTACGGCAGAGCGAGCGACGCTTTCGCGACGGGGCGGCCTCGCTTGGTGGCAGCGGCCGGCGGCCGAGGGAGCGGCGGCATGGGGCGGCGGAGGGCAGGTAGCGGCCGGTGCTGTCGTTATCGGTGTCGTTATCGGTATTAGTATCGGTATCGGTATCGGTATCGGTGAGATCGGGCCGCCCGGGGAGCTGAGGGTCCCCCTGGCAGCGCCCAAGGCCGGGCTGGATGGGGCTGGGGGCAGCCTGGGCTGGGGGCAGGGGTCGTGCCCATGGCGGGGGGCTGGGTTTTGATGGAATTTTAAGGCCCTTTCTGACCCAAAACCACTCCACAATTTTGTGAGCACCTCCCTGGTGCTGTGCCCGGGCTAGGTCAGCTCACACTGACTACAACTCGGTGGGCAGCCACGTCCCCAGTGCTGGGCTCTCTGCCCAGTTTGGTGCCTCGTATTTTACCGCCCCGACACTTTCTGATGTAAAGAGAACTTCAGGAGCTAAAATAAGCGTGTTTGGGGTCAGATCGCTTAATAGCAATGCTTCTCTTCTCCCAAAGCCATTGCAGAATAAATATAAGCAAAATATCCGGCGTGCTCAGCACTAACCCTTGCTGCACTCCTCAAGGGGGAAGCTTCAAGAACTGACTGCTGCAGCAAACCCCCTGTGTGTGTCTGATGAGCAGAGGTTCTGGGGTTATCTCCTCGTCTGGCTGCTCCACCGGCCTCCAGGGGATGCGTCTTGTTCCTTGCCACATGCGCTGGCAGCATCAGATGAGCCTGCTGACAGCATTTAGCTTCCACGGACTTTTGGTTTGTGGCTGTTGTGCACATCGCTTTGATGGAAGAACATAGAGTTTGTCCTAAAAGCCAAAAAAAAAGCCACAATAGGAGGCAGTGATGTTCACTTGCTGCCAGTCAGGAGTGATGCACAGTGGCAAAACGTCCTTTGGAGGGAGCAATGCCCTGAAATTGTGGGAAATACTTAAAAAAAAAAGATGCACCTGGATTGTCGCAGGCGACAAGAAAGCAGTGGGTATACACGTGGTTTGTTTTGTTCCCCTTTCAGGAGATCTCAGCCATGCAGAGCTGATGATGATGACGATAGCTGACATCATCAAACAACTCATTGAGGCTCACGAGCAGGGAAAAGACGTGAATCTGAACAAGTAAGTCACTGGGGGATGACACCGAGGAGCTGCTCCACCAGTGTTGATCACATCCTGTCAGTCGTTTATGCTTGGCCTTTAATTTACAGTGCTTTATTTTCACAGCCTACTGTCATTTATCCGCTAATGACCATCACAGAATCATCATAGAATGGCTTGGGGTCGGAAGGGACCTCAACGCCCACCCAGTTCCAACCCCCTGCCGCTAGATCCAGGGGGTTCCAACACCTCCCACTAGATCACATTGCTCAGGGCCTCGTCCAACCTGGCCTTGAACACCTCCAGGGATGGGGCATCCACAGCCAGTGCCTCACCATCCTCTGAGTGAAGAATTTCCTCCTAACATCTCATCAAACGTCTCCCCTCCTTTATTTTAAAGCCATTCCCTCTCATCCTGTCACCTGATTGAGCAAAGAGTTGCTCTCCTTCTATTTTCTAAGACCCCTTCAAGTACTGAAAGGCCACAGTGAGGTCCCCCCGGAGCCTTCTCTTCTCCAGGCTGAACATCCCCAGCTCCCTCAGCCTTTCTCTGTAGGAGAGGTTCTCCAGCCCCTTGATATCTTCGTGGCCTCCTCTGGACCCACTCTAACAACGCACTGCTGTCCACCAGAACCCCCCAAGTTTCTCTCTGTCCGGGTAGATGACATCCATCAATCTGCCCTTGTCGACTGCTGCAGTCACTAAAGATGCCAAGATCTGCTAATTGTGGTGATTTGAAATCACCCCTTTCTGCTTCATTGGCTCAGGCTACAAAATGGTTAAAAGCTCCAAGAAATTTGTCATCGTCTTTTCATGTTTCCGCCTGCGTGGAATTCATCCTGATAGTCCCAAAGCCCATTCTATCAGGGAAAAGAGAGGTTAATTTATAGATAAAGTTTACATCGAACTTTCTTAGCAGCATGCTGTGAACGGAGTCGCTGCTTACAGAAACTTCTTCCTTCTTTACCTTCGTGGAATAATAAAAACTGAACTTCCCCCAGCGTATTTCATTTGGACATGTAATTGTAAACATTCAGCCGGTGCTGGAAATAATTTATGTCAGTGTCTTAGAAATGAACTGAGCTAGAGTCTGCGTATGCAGGAGATTAATCGGATGGAAGTCTTAGGAAAAGACTTAAATCACTGGAAACGGGTGAGAGCCTCTGGGCGCCTCCGACAAGGTTTTGGCAAAAGCACGTTTAGAAGGAGAACATACAGAGACTCAAAACGTTGGCAGTTGTTTGTTGTTGACTTGATTTGGAGTTTATTTTCTATATCTTAGTTACCCAGAGCGGCTGTTGCAAGGAATGACTGCATTCAACAAGTTACCTGGAAAGGCAAACGGGGCGAACCCGCCTGGATCCCATCAAGCTGAGCCGAAGCAATGTGATTACGCCGCTGTGGGACTGGGTACAAAAATCCGGATGGGGTCATTAATTGGAGGTATTTCTGCTTTCAGGCTGAAAACCAAGACTTCGGCCAAGTACGGGCTCTCGGCGCAGCCACGTCTGGTCGACATCATCGCCGCCGTTCCGCCGCAGTACCGCAAGGTGCTGGTGCCAAAGCTGAAGGCCAAGCCCATAAGGACTGCGAGCGGGGTAAGCACGTCGTCGTTCTCTCCATCCACCGCCGTCCTCCCCTGCTCTCATTGATAAATTATCGTGGATTTAATTATTTTCAAAGAGGAGGACATTCAGTGTCCAGACACCGATGAAGATGCGCTGCCAGCTTCCAGGTTGTCTTCCCTGGTGTGCCTGCAGGGCTGTTATTTGCAGAGCATTTGGGAGAAGAGGTGTGGAGGTTTTGTCTCAGGGTAGCATATCAAGCTTTTTAATTGCTGTTAGAAACACAGCAGCTTAATCTGCAGGCCCTCTTGGTGAACAAAGGGGAAATGTTAGGATTTAACACGTTTCCTGAAAAGGAATTTCAGGCTGAAAATAATAATACAGGTATAGGTGACATTCAGCTGTGTGTTTTTAAGCTTCCCTACTGTATAAATCGCATGCTTAAACCAAAAAAAAAGCCACCACCCATCCACCAGAAACCAAGATCCCAGAAGCGTTCAATTTTCCTAACTATAAAAAAATCTTAATTTCCTTTCGTTCTTTCCTTCTGGCTGTAGAATATTTCATTAAACTCTTACTCCAACCAGAATTTCTGGAAACTGGAAGTTTGCTTTCCAAGGTGGGAGCCCCGAAGCAGTAAACGCCCGAAAATCTTTAGCACGAGCCATTTTTTTTCCCCTTGCTCCTGTGAAAGGGGAAGGTGGCATCTTGTGTTGCGCCTCCATTTGATGCCTGAAGAGCTGAGTGAGACCAGCCTGGAAAAAAAAGCCTCAAATCAGGTGGAGGGAGGAAGCTATTTTTATTTTCCTTCTCTTACGTCTTTTTGTTTCTCTTCATCTCCCCCCTTTTCATCTTCCAGATGGTGTTCAGGGCGCTTACTGGCACGTTTTCACCCTTTGTGCTGTCTTAGATGTGTGCTGGCCAGTCCTGGTGAATACCTGCCAGTCAGCGTGACTTTTTGGCAGGGGGTTAACCAGATTCCATAGGACACCCGGGTCTTTGTAGCTCACTGCCGGTTTATTCCGAATTGCAAAACAACTTAATAATAGGATTCCTGTTTCTTGACACGTCTGGTATCTTGGTTTTCTCAAGAGTTAACGCGCAGATATTTGAGGTGGCAGACGAAGCAGAAAACAGCTTTAAATAGCATCTTGCAGATGCACTTCTTTACATAGCCGTCCGAGATGCGTTTTATTTTTGTCACTTCAGAAGCAATTATTGGCATTTCTCTCCGCTGTAATTCTGCTTTTTTCAGATTGCTGTCGTGGCCGTGATGTGTAAACCACACAGGTGTCCACACATTAACTTCACGGGCAACATATGTGTGTAAGTATGACTCGGGTGACCCCAAAGAGGTTTTTTTTTCCAGTAAATCTGTTTAATTTTGTACAAATTGCAGCAGCACCGCGTCAGGGACAGACTCTTCTGCACGAGTGCTAGGTTTCAGATTGCCGATACCCGCACGTTACACTACAAATTCTACTTGTTTGCAGTTCTTTAAGCAGAAAAACTTCTTCTTTGATGGGTTAAAGTCCGCTTAACCTCAGTACATACAAACTTTTGTGAATGTAGTAATTAGGAGAATACATTAACGATCAGAGGCACGTCGTATTACGGAGATGGTTTGGGAGGGTAGGCTGGGTACGTCAGAAGACAGGAGAAGCCAATTACAGAAGCAGGGCTCAATCTTAAAAAGTATGAAAGCTCCTGAACTGAAACCCACCTGAGGAGGTGCAGGTGTCGTCTAGCAAAAACTGGCTTGGTGTTGGCTCTGCCCGGCTCCGGAACGAAATGAGAGCACAGATGGAAAGCCTCTAGCTGCCAAGAGCTTGCGGTATTAAGGGAATAGCTTCGGATTTTTATCCTAATTGAGAAAGCCAAGCTCAGTTTACCTTGAAGTATATCGCTTCTGTTTGCTTTAAGAGTCTGTGCTCCTGAAATCGCATGCTTTTTGTTTGCCCTGAGCGTATCAGCTCATCCGTTGGAAAACATCGCTCCTCTTGTCCACCTTGTCGCACCTGGAACATCAGCGTTTCGCTCCCAGCTGCCTGGCGGAGCGAGCTGGCTCCGTGCTGGTGTTTGGATGAGCGGCTCTTGTGTTTGAGATGTTCCAGGTAATTACGGACGGGAAACCTCTTCAATCGGCTTGCACAACTTCCGCCAGCCAGTTAATTTGGCCGCGGTAATCCGGTAATTAATTTTATAACAGTGACAGATGAGTTGGGTTGAGCTTGCAGGGCAGGCGAGGAGGAAGCCCGTCAATTATGCGGGGAACAAAACGAGTCCTCTGATTTGAGAGAGGTGGCATCATCTTAGGCTGCGTGCATGGAAGATCTGCACCGTAACAGCTGCAGGTCTGTCCTGCTGCGTCAAAGAATGAGCTCCAAACCAGCCTCTGGGTGCAGGACTTGGCGTTTCACACCAACCCCGCAGCTAACCCAAGTAGAGGGACTGTGTTCTTCTCAAGCAGCCCTCGAATGCTGCTTAAAATGCGAGTGTTTATTAGCTAGCGTGTTCCAAAGTTCAAAAGACAAATGTAAGTAGGCTTTTTCGCCATCAAAACGGTTAAATTCAATAAATACAAGGTAAAGAAACGCAGGTTGTGTAACTGGGCGGTGTCCATACTTTGTCTTTCCTTGCCAAACAAAAACTCTTTTGCCTCAGAGACAATTTTTTGGATGGAACTTCTAGAAAAGCCTTGGAACTCTTTCTGACCGTAAACTTCCTCTTTCTAAAATCTAATTATCGGCACGTAACGATCAATCCAGACCTGTAGGGCAGCTCCCTACGATAGTGCCACGTTCCAGAACTGTGTTCACAGTTTTTTTTGCTTCTAGTAAGTCTTGTTGGGTTGTTAACGTCGTCGTTTGACAGATCTGAGTTGCTTTTTGACCTCTTTCTCATTAAAATGAAGCCGTGTGTTTTGCGGTGCTCTGCATACCTGGCCTTTGTGCATCCACAGCCTCAGTTCCTCCCGGTGTTAAGTGGAATTTATGTTCCCCTGCCTCTCTGATGAGGGATGGGGGAGTCAGAGCAGCGTCCGCTCAGCCTGCACCCTCTTCTCTGTCCGCACCTCGGGCAGATTCATTGTTTTAGTTGCGTGAGTCTGATGCCTGTTTTCTGTCTTTTGGTATTTGCAGGTACTGCCCAGGTGGGCCTGATTCTGACTTCGAGTATTCGACACAGTCTTACACTGGATATGAGGTATTAATTACTTCTATCTTCCAAAAAGCCTTCCCTACACCCTGTAAGATCGGATTTGGCTGCTCTTTAATTCTACAAACTCACCCGTGCCGCCGCAATAAGAAACAAAAGCAGGCTTGGCCAACTCCGAGCTCCAAAGCGGCTCGACTCCAAGGCTGGAAATTCATCAGAATTTTTCTAGCAGTTGTTTCTTTTTCCTCACCTTGCAGCTGTTCGTAGCGTTAGACGTGTAATTCCCTGTGATCACGAGCAGGACGAGTGCAGCTCCCGCGCTGCGGCTGCGTGACCTGCTGGTGTGGGAGCAGCTGTTAATTTGAATTTCCAGCTGTGGGAAGTGATGAGCCAGTAAGAGCAGCTGAAGGTGACATGGCTGATTATAAATCTGCGTCAAAATTTTCCAAACTAAACATCCCAGGGAAGCAGAGATGTCTGCTTGTTCTCAGGATGGGTTTCAGGGAAGGGTACAAAGAAGCTCCTCGAGCTGCCCATGGAAGGATGAGAGGCAACGCCTCGAAACATGGAAAATTGTCACTTCCTTGAAAGGATGTTTTAACGTGAGGGTCGTCAAACACTTCTGTAGGGTTCCGGAGAGGTTTTGGCATCTCAGTCCTTAAAGGGACTCAGGTATTGACTGGACAATGACCTGAGCATCCTGCTCGAAGTGCCCCTGCTTTAGTCCCGTCCAACCTACAGGAAAAATGCCCCTTATTTAGTTGTTAGCGCCCCTGATGTTACATCTGTGCCCCTAGAATATCCTGGTCTGAGAATATCTGCAGTGATAGCTCACTAAATATATAGAGCAGAAGCAGCTCTCATCTGCTGACAGCATAGCAGCAGATCTCGCTGTGACTAAATTACTGTCACAGAAAACGCATGGCCATTGCACCGACAAAGTAGCAAAATAAAGTAAAATACGTTCTAGAGTAATTTGGGAAGTGGTGAGGTGACAGCCTTTTCGTGGGGATTTTGTCTGCGGTCATCCGTTTTTGGTGTCTGGAAATTTGTTTCTCAAATGTTCGTGCGGAGCAAGAAGATCCTGCTCTATAATTCATGTCGTTTCGGCTATGTTTTATTCATTTGTTTAGTACCAACAGCATGCGGGAGTTGTGCACGATTAAAAGAAGCCTTCAGAGCTCCTCGTACGACGCTAAGGAGTACCAAACCAATCCAGGACACACAAGATGCTTCAAAATCTTTATCTCTGAGCATTACTAATGGGCTTACATCAGCCAGTAATATAAAAAAGTGATTTGGGGGTTTCAAATGAAAGGCGACGTTAGCTTAAGGAATATTTGGAGTTTAACCTGAGCTCTGCAGGACGCTCCTTGGGCACCTTGTGCAAGTAAAGAGAAGCTAAACCGAAGAGGACAGAAGCAACTGGGAGTTTGAAAAACATTTTAGTAGTGATTTTTGCAATGTTTTTTTTTCCGAATCTTCAGAGATTCTTGGCATCCTGTTGTAACGCATTTGGAAAATCGTGTTACTGCTCTCAAATTGCCATCTCAGTGGGCTAAAAATGTGGTTTTTTTTTGTTATTTGTACAAAATTAAGGAGCCAAGTTGAATTTACAAGTAGGTGGGCTCCCTAGCTGTGAGTTTGAAGACTTCAGGGCTGAGGTTTAGCATTGAAATGGATGCTTTGTTTTTACAGAAAGTTGTCCTGTGTTCTTTTGCGCCGTCTTTAATGGCGTTAACTTTGTTTTTCTTTTAAATCCCTTTGTGTTTTTTAGCCCACATCCATGAGGGCCATTCGGGCTAGGTACGACCCCTATCTGCAGACAAGACACAGAGTGGAACAGGTACGGGGGAAGGGGAACGTGCTGCAAATACCGATAATGCTTTGAATTGCCCGAACTGGTGAGCGGAAGGGGTTGTGAGGAGTCCAGCAGGACGAGGGAGCGGATTCTTCCCTCACCTCGGCGCTGCTGAAGCCACACGTGCAGAGCTGTGTCCAGTTCTGGGCTCCCCAGGAAAAAGCCAAGAGGTTCTGTGGGAACATCAGGAAACATCGTGTGAGGCGACTGAGCACTGACACGGCCCAGAGAGGTCGGGGAGTCTCCGGCCTTGGAGATATTCGCTGCCTGCCTGGACACAGTGACAAACAAATTGCTTCAGCTGACGCTGCTCTGAGCAAGGAGGTCGGGCTGTGTGACCTCCGCAGGTCCCTTCCAGCCTCAGTTTTTCCCTTGATTCTGTAATTCTAAGTTAACCTGATTTGATCCCCGTGGAGGAATTATTTTTAAACCTTTGAATTGTCTGTCATTTCCACGGAATAAATAACGAGTTTTGCACCTCTTAGGAGATGTTAGCTTTTCTGAAGGGCACTTAATTACTGATAGGAGGCCCTATTACAGCAAAATCGTAGGGGGTTTTGGCAACGGCTAAATTGCTTACATTTAGAATGTATTACTGAAATTGTGTCTTTCCTACCAAAAGGATTTTTTTTTTCCTTCACTGGAAAATTAAAAGACGTGATTTCGTTCTTAGGCCCACTCTGCTTTTACCCGTTTCCTGTTTATCCCCAAACCCAGTGGAAAATTCTCCGTGGATTCAGCCTGGTCCTTTTCTCCCGCAAGCTTTTAAGGCTGGTTCTGCATGGATTGAAGCAGAAGTGAGGAAACTTTTCTTCCTGGCCATATCTGTGTTCCAATTGGAGCCTGTGTAACTACGTTGGCAAGCTGCTGTGCTCAAATGACTCCGCTTTGTCACGAAAATCTGCACCGGGCACAGGGTCTGCACCGTGTTCTTGCGGCAGAGAATTAATCCCTGGGTTTTGGAGGGGGATTATAAGAAATCTGTGCGAAAGTATTAACCGTTTGTCATTTATAGAGGATAGGAGAACGGATGAAGGCAATTATTAGGGTGTAGGAGTGCCAGGGCTTTCAGAAAAGTCTTTCAGCCAAGTCACTGGTCACTTTTCCCCGGTGCTTTTACAGCTGAAGCAGCTGGGCCACAGCGTGGATAAAGTGGAGTTCATCGTGATGGGCGGAACCTTCATGGCCCTGCCTGAAGACTACCGGGATTACTTCATCCGGAACCTTCACGACGCCTTATCGGGTCACACTTCCAACAACGTAGCAGAGGCTGTCAGGTAAGGGCTTTGATTTTCTTTCATGGCATCGCTTACAAGCGTTCTCCGGCTGCTGTAAGAACAGCAAACGCTGAACGTTGGTGTCTCGTTTATTTTGAAAGGCAGCGTTTATCCCGTCGAACAAATTTAGGCAGCGAATATTTCTGGCTCAACCTCCGGCGTGGTTGATCTGGTTTCGGAAGCGCTAAAGCTTTTCCTCATTTTTTCGGCGTTCCGTCTGGACTTCTTACCTTTTCTGCTTCGTCACCTTGATGTGGAGTTGTGACGAACCCCACTGCCGTGGGATTTATTGCCTTCGGCTGGGAAGGGGGAACTGCTCCTGGTTTGGAGGAAAGCCAGACGTCAGCTCCCGTAAGGGATGACTCACCCCGAGAGCGTCAGTGCTCAGGAGCTCTCAGCCCCTTGCGGTCTCCAACCCTTGCAGCATTTCTGAGTGGCAGGGAGATGTTCTCCTTGTACAGTTGGTGAGCTGAGAATCAGAGACTTATATTTACGTGCGCTTCGGTTCAGCAAATCCACAACTTGCCAGGTACGTTTCGTAGGGTGAAACCGAGAAGAAAACCCGGAAAGATTTGATATTTTGGAGCTGTTAAAACTCGGCGACCATCCCTCTAACAATTTTACGTCTCACCTTGTTGTCATAGTTCAGTGCAGTGAATTTTCCTTGCCACCACTGTCATCCACTAAAGAAAACGGTTTTAAAGCTGGTTAGGACCAGCCCTTGTCTGGCTTCATGTCGACCGTCATATTTCACAGCTGTAATTTCATTTGGTTTTCCTCTGGAGGGCAGCAAACGCTTCCACTCCTTTTTTTTTTTCCCCTTGCCGTTCGAAGACCAGCCAAAAAGTGCGGTGCTGCTCTTTGCAGGAGCAACAATCGAGGCAACAAAACAGCCAACAAGCTGCAAAAAAAATAAAATAAATTGCTTTCCTTTTGCTCTAGCACGCCGGTTGTGAGCGCTTAAGGCCACGCAGCTCCTTCTGGAAGAAGGGTGGAGTTGGTGCAGGTGTCTGCTCGATTCGGTGCCGCGCTCGCACGGGCGTCAGGTGCTTCAGGCCTGTTCAGCACCTTCTGCTGCGGGCGCCTGGCGAATTTTACCGGAGACAAAATTGCTTTTCCAATAGTCTCGCCTTGGCTCTGCTGATTACCGAGGAAACTAATTACGACACAGGCTTGTGTCACCAAGTCCCTTTAAGAGCGTGCGAAAACCGAAGTGGCTGAAGTTGGATTCGGTCGGACTGAACCCGCACTGACAACGTGGGTTTTTTTTCCGGCAGATAAATAAAGCGATACGTATTTTTAACATAAAACTCACGTTAAATGCTCGGCAAATGGGAGCGTGTGGGAGTTATTCATCTTGCATTTTCTAAATATTCCAGAGGCAAGAAAATTGTGTTCGAGATGAATCAGACCCTTTTGCTTTTTATGCTGCTTGCACAGAGCCGTTGCCCTGTGTCACTGCAGTGCTGTTGTGAGATGGTCAATGACACTTGGAAGAAATAAATCCAGCTTCGCCTGCTTCTCTTTGTGCTTGAGGATTCAGCCCTTCTCCCTCATTGCGTTCATTAACAGAAGCCGTGCTACACGGGGAATATTGAGAGTGTTTTGTTTTATGTTGTGCTGTTTTCTTTGTTTTATATTGTGCTGCGTTTGGCTGTGACCTGGGATCTGGTCTCTCTCACCCCTCATTTTTAATGCCACCGTGGCAGCTTTGAGAGTTTTCCTTCTCGTGAAAATAGTTAACTTTAGGTTCTGTACAGCGATCCCCTTCTTCAGGAAAAGGACCTTCGGCCAGGATACTTCTCTTTGAAGCCTTTCTGAGCATGTCCTTTGATTAAACCGATGCAGCATCTGTGTGTAAAGGCTTCAGTCGAACTGTGAACCCAGCTTTTCCCCCTCGGTCCACCCATTTCTTTGTCCTAAACTTGAGCTCCAGTTCCGTGTCCAATGCCATCTTCTCCAGCGGTAGAGGTAAGCGGACCTTTACTGTCTAAATTACACAGCATCAGAGGGCTCCTCTTGACATAATCTGGAATTTTTCTTCATCCTGACCCTGGCTTGCTTAGAGATTTAGGGTCTTGGGGTCAGTCTGGCCGCCCGGTAGATCACACAGCTGCACAGCCAGCTGCACAGAAGTGATGTAGGACTGGAGCAATCTGTCTCAGGGAGGTGGGACACCGCTCCAGCCAGCTGCCGGGGAAGAAATAAACCTGAAACTGTCTTCATGGTCAGTGGAGAGAGCAGGATCTTCATGGGGTGGCTCAGCATCTAAGCCAGCTTGCTGCTTTAACCTGTTTCTAGGCAAACAGGGGCAGCTAACTTGGGAGGTGTGAAGATCTCCCTTCAAACCTCTACTTATAAAGCACTGGGGAGATCCTTTGTGAATGAATGGACTTGAAGTGGGTTCCCATCATTTTTTAATAGAGACCTGAATAAAGCAGGAGTGTGGAAGATTCACGCACGAGAACCGGACAGCCAAAAACGCGATTAAAAAAAGATTAAAAAAAAAAAAAAAGAGCAACTGCCGGGCTTTGGGGGTGACTCTGCTGCGAGTGGAGGAAGGAAACAGCTTCCCCCAGAAGGCGTTGCTGCTGTTTAATATTTCAGCGGTACCTATTGAGGTAATAAACACTTCTTAGACTATTCAGACAGAAGTCTTCGCTGGAGGCGCTCTGGTATGCTTGAGAAAGAAGTCGGCCGACGAACGAGCAAAGAATAGCAGAGCCGGAGGGGATTTTTGCTTTGCAGAGCGTGCGTGACAAGACCAAGGAGTTCTCATTTTTACGTGCCAAGAACACCACTTAGGAGGCTTCAAGTGCGTTTCTGGATGTCTATCAACACGGGGTTGTGGGCTTGGTGATAAGCTTCAGTTCTTTACGAGGGGAGTTGTAGTTGCTGCTGAAGCAATGCCATCAAACAGATGTTTTTTGGTCACCGCAGAAACGCGTCTTCCTCCGGGAGTCGTTCCCCTCCGAAGCGTTGACTCGAGCACTAATTGCGGCCGCCTTTGCTCTTTTTGTGAGGACAAGGAAGACGTGAACCGAGGAGGTGTGAAATCCACATGCAAATCCAAGTGACTTCTCCCCATCGTTCTGCTCCTCTCACCTGACCCGTGAGTCATTGGAGGTGCTGGGCACATTTAACTGCAACGCTGACTCACCGCATAACCCGAGGGCTGAGCACCTCTTCTCCGAGCCAGGAGCTGACTTTTAATTAGTGAGCGAGGCCCCACGAGAACTCGCCCGTGTTCAGAAAGCCAAGTGTTGGAGAGGTCTCCCGAGCCTACGCACCCGGGAGCTCCTTGGGCTGCGCCTTCAGGCCTGCCTTGTCTCGGGATATTTAAAAATGCACAGGAAATATCTGTAAAATTTGACCACGTTGTGCTCATTCCGATGATGGATCACGTCATCGTCTTAACGACGAGGGAAGAAGGGAATTAAACTGCTGGAGTCTCACGTTCTGCAGTCCGAGCATCTCGTCTACCTGGTGTTTCTGTAGCAGTGTTTGGGTGTGCGGCAGACACGATAATTATTTCCCTGCTAGGTTCGTTATCCAAAGCTCATTTCCCACGTGCATCAGCCACTGGAAACTTACAAAATCCAGGCCCGACTGGATTCCTTGCGGAGAAATTCTCCGATTCCACGAAATGGCAGCTCCTAGCGTTGGCCAACGCCGCGGGAGCGCCTTTCAGCCCAGCCTTGGAGCTTCCAAGCCTTTTGCCAAGCCTCCTTTTGCGTTTTCCCTCTCAGCTGGGCCGGTGAGCAGGCAGCAGCGCTGCCTTCTGCCTCAAACGTTTTCGTTACGAACGAGGAAATTTCCTGTAGGTATCCCAAAAGCCTCGCTGACCTTTTGGCGAGCTGGGAGCAGATGGATCCGGCTACTTGAGAGCCTTCTGAAAGAGAGGGCACACGTTTTAAATAACTGCTCTTCGGGGCTGCTTTATTGTGCGCTTAGTTTAAGACCCGTTAGCCCATCTGAGGAAAAAAACAACAAAAGAAAACAAGCTCTGGAGGTTTCAGCCGCGCTTGGTTTGATGTGTGGAGCTCCTGATGCATTTTAAAACCCAGCTGGAAGTCGCTCGAATGCACCAGATCTGGGCAACCCATGAAGAATGTGTTTTGTTTGGTTATCGGGTGATGTGTTTTCTGGAAAGCTCCGTATGCTCTTGTCTCAAATCCCCACGTTAGGGCTCGCGTCTCGGTAATTCTTCTAACAGGAGCTGCAAGAACCAGCAATCGTGCAGGCCGGCTGCCTCTGAGCAACTCCTCGCTTCGCTTTTCAGTGTGAAGAATAAACCTGTCTTTAAGGGGACGCTACGTCAAAGTCCAAGTCTGTCCAAATTTCCCATTCTTGGGACTCGAGGAGCCTCGGAAGGTGCAGGTTTCTGCAGGTACGTCTTGCCTTCCTGCTGCAGTTTCCCGGTTTACAGACGTGAAGTGACGCAGGGTGACACCCGAGCACGTTGCTCCTGTGCTGCCGGACGCAAACAGCACCTGTGGGAAATTCTGCCGTACCAGGAATCGTAAGAAAAGAGGTTTCTGCTTTACCAGGAATCCTAAAAAAAGAGATTTCAGCGCACGTCCTTCCCCGTGGGGTTAGTGCAGGCGAAGAAGCTGCTCTCCCGCCGTCCAGGTGGCTCGGCCGACGTGCGGTGCTCGTTACACTAATGTGTCTTAATTGTGCTTTCCCAGTACGAATTGTGACTCCGGCAGAAGATGACTGAGGGCTTTGACTCACAAGCTCCAGTGATTCACGCAGGAGCGATGTGGGGAGGTTACCGTCCTCCTCCCGTCTACCTTGACCCTCTGCTGGAGGTTAACGCTGCCAAAACAGGCGGCTCAACGCACTCGTTCACCCCGCGGCGAATGAATATAATCTGGAGCAGACAGAGAGCCGAGAGGATCTGCTGCTACTTTGGCTGCGGGAACCCAGCCCGGTAAATCGCCCCGCAACAAATTGCCAAAAATATGCTAGTGGCATCTCCCCTCTCGCCTCGCCGTAACGAGCGGGTGCCGTGACAGGTAAGCTCTCGCAGCCCGCGCTCAAAGCGCCGTAATTGCCAGCTCAAGCTCCTCTTCGAAGGGGTTTTTGGGCACTTCTCCTGATCCGCAGCCCCCTCCCCGAGCAGGCAGCAGCTTCTGGAGGGGAGGGAAGCGAAGAGCAGGAGGCAGCAGCGCCGCAAATTGCTGTGGCTTGTATCCATCAGAGCTTGTCTGTCAAATCCCTTGGGGCATCTGACCGGGCAGTGATTTTTCCGTGCCAGGCAGGAGATAACTGGCTGTTGTTTTAGTGCCAGATCGTTTGCAGCAGAGATTCTGCCTAAATTTCCTTTTATTCCCCCAGATTTGGAGGCCGGTTCCTAATGTTCTAGAGGGGCGGGCAGTTTTGCTTTGTTCCCAGCTTTCCCCGCAGCTCTCCAGTGGTGCAGAAGCAGCAATTGCCATTAAAACCTAATTTTTTTTTTGCAGCGTTTCCCCCTAAATGCCTTCAGGATGGAGAACGTCTTCCCTGCTGGCAGAATTTGAGGGAAATTACCCCCAGATCGCCTGGCCTCTGTCGGCATCCTGCCACTTTCGCATTGCTTGTTTTCCACCGCAAGACCCAACTTCTGGCTGCGGAGGTGTGTTATCTGGGAGATGCCAAAGCAAAAGTCGTTCCATCAGATTGGATCCTAATCTCGTTAGGAGTAGCTGTTTATCTTTCCCCTCCCGTAGCTACGGAGGGTGATTGCCTATCCTGTTATCTGTCCTGTTCAGCATTTCCGCAGCGTTTGCATTTGGATGTAAAAGAATTCAGGTTTGTGACCGAGCGCTGGCTGGGGAAGGAGGACGGAGGAATCCGTACCCACAGGTTTTTGCCCAAGCACACCAGGACTTCTGGCGTTAGGTGACTTCGGGTTTTCTCAGGTCGATGTCGGTACCAGGAATATTTTGGGGCCAAATATTTCGAGCTACACCTCACGGCAACCCGTTCGTAAATGCCGTTGATCTGCGTTTCTCCTGCCTGGGCGGAAAGGACGACACGGCCCTAGCGGTCATGACATTGTCAGAGCTAAATAATGAATTTCAGTGCCTTTTTGTACATTTTCAGCAAATTACCACTGAACACCTGCCAAGGGGAATACTTCCCTCATTTTTGCTGCTTCGCTGCTGCGCGTGGGTAATTTGGCAGGCGTAACAAGTTCTCCGGTGACCTGCGCTAAAATGTTAATGCTGGGATGGGATCCGAGTGGTCAGATGGGACTGGGGACTGGAGGCAGAGCTTAATTCACGGCTTGGTCACCTGCATGAGCAGGAACCTGGTCTCTTTATTACTTTATTACACAGTTCTAGTTCAAGTCACGCTGGTGATCCGAAGGTAAGGTCACAAAGAGAAGGTGAATCGTGTGCTAAATAAGCTTTCTGGCTTCGTTTCCTAGCACAGACAGTATCACATTTTACTGGGCATTACAGAAGCATTGCCTTGGTTGCCGTCGCCTTCCAGTTTCCCAGGCGTGCCGAAGATCAGACTCCCTTTGGAGCTCCGTCAGGGTGCGAGAGGGTGAGCATCTCTTGGGTGTCGCTTGGGCTTCTGCTGCCTGGGATCACTCAGAAGCGATCCCAAGCCGATGCTCCCATGCCCTGGAGAGGTAACGCGCAGCCTGCGCTACCTTTCCTCCTCCTTTTCAGCAGAGATTGCTTTCCAGCCCGAATTAAAATGTGCTGGTAAAATAGCGAGCTGCGCTTTATAGTTCCCTCAGCTGTGCTGTACTTGCCTCACGGATATTGTGTGAGCTGAGACCCGCCGCCTCTCGACAGCGCTAAATTCCCTTCAAAGAAAAGTCATTTGGGGAGTAAAACGTGTTGTGGGACTCGGAGCCGCCTCGTGGCCAGCACTTTGCAAAGGCAAGTACTGAAAAGCGAGGAGCTGAGAGCTGGGGGTGTGTGTGCAGCCTGAATTTAGCCCCCTCTTGTCTGGGCCTTGGATTATGGGATCGCCCGCAAGACTTTTTTGCCTGGTTCGCCTTTCAGGACAGGCTGTGCGCTGCTCGAGGTCGTTGGGTTTGTAAAGTCGGTGGGAAGCACCCCTGTTGCTTCAATATCAACTGACTTGAGCCAGTTGTTGAGGCAGAACAGCTTTTTGCAAGAAATTTTTGAGGCGGAATAGCTTTTTACTTGTTCCAGTAGTGGATCCTTCTCCTTTTTCCTCTCCAGGTCTTCTCTTTTTTCCTCCTCCTGTTCCAAGCCACCTAAGACGAGCGGTCACCCTTCTTCACCTTTCCTTGCCCGCTCCTTTTCCTCTCTCCTCTCCATCATTTTTATCTCACTGCAAGCCAGGAGTGCAGGGAGGAGGAGACATGGGAGGAATCGAGCAGCTCGAAGCTGAATTACTTCTCCAAAACGCGGAGGTCGATCGCTCCTTGGAAGACCAGGAGCTGTGGGCACCTTGCGTCTGCGTTGGAGCCACGACGGTGACAAACGGAGCCCGGGAACTGGCACCGAGAGGTCTCGTAGCCCGTCGCAGCAAGTCCTTTTACAAGCTCAGAGGAAACAAACGCGTGTACGGGTTGTGTAGCACTCTTTGGAGAGATGATATTGGTGCTTTACATACGAGGGGGATAGTTTGGCAAGATAAAGCAGAGCTTTTCGCCGGCCGTTTTGGCTGATGACTGCTTTTTACGAGCTCTGCTTATCAGTTTATTGGTACAATCTCTTTGCTTCCTCAAAGCGGCAATCAGGCTGGTTTCCTTCCTCCAGCTCCGTGTTTTCAGCGGGGCGTCAGGTGGGGGCGAGATGAATTTCCTCTAATAGGTTAGGGGCAGGAACTACAAAGCAAGGTCTTCGCTGGACTCTGTCGTTATGCAACAAGAGCTTTTAGGGCATTTAGCTGTCAGAAGTCTACGCGGCACCAGAAGTGGTTATTTCCCTCAATAACAGCGAGGAAGTGGCTGTTACTAAGAATATGCAACTTTCCCTAGGCCACAGTGAGTCAATATCAGAACTGAAATTGGAACGAGATATTTTTTTTTAATACATCTAAGTCTCACCTAGTGCGGCCTTTCTCATCAGCCGCGGCGAGAAAAGCTTCAGCTCGGGCTTAGATTTAATAAAGGAGACTGTCACGTCATTTCTTTCATAATTTTAGACCTAAGCATTTTTCTCCCCGGTCCCTTTTTAGCCCGCGTCGGTAACCGGGTATTGACTATTCCATGGTAAGCTGCCTGTGTAATTATGACTTGATTGTCGGTCGTATCGATTTGGTAGCAGGCATTTAAATTGTTGTTCTTTCAAGTTTCCCTCGACTAGATTGCACCGCGAGGATGTGAGGAGTCAAGGGCACATCTTGGGCACCTCCTTGGGCAAGTTTTGCTTCTCGGGCTGCTTGTGGCGGGCAAACAAGGTGCTGGCACCTCGGTGTCGCTGCTCCGGCGTCGTTTTTTGCTCCTTGTGTCGACTTCAGGAAAGGGAAAGGGACGTGGAGAAAAACCTGTCCTGTGGGAACGGCCGGGATCGATTGCCTGGCGGAGGTGGAATTGAACTAAAGGTCAAATAAAATTGTACCGGAATCCGCGTAAGGGACAGTTAAAATTGGACTAAACCCCACTTCTTTGTTTGATTACATATTGCTTGGTAGAAGGATACCAAAAAGGGAAAATTGACCAAAATGGGGTATTAACCCAACGGAGCCTACGGCTGGGCCTTCTGCTTAAATCCCGCGTGGGGCAAGGCCAGCACACTGCACAGAACTGATGCTCCGAGCCAAGAGTGGGACTGCATTTAGGGTTTGTCCTGCAGGACTGGGCAGAATCTCCCAAATTGTTGCTAAGAAATGCATTTGGTTCTAAAACTTCATAGACTGAAGTGTCTTCAGGAAGCAAGGATGGGAGTCTGGAGAACAAGGCTTCCGAGGAGCGGCTGAGGGAGCTGGGACTGTTCAGCCTGGAGAAGAGGAGGCTCAGGGGCGACCTTATGGCACTCTGCAGGTCCCTGAAAGGAGGCTGGAGCCAGGTGGGGTTGCTCTGTTCTCCCACGTGCCTGGTGACAGGACGAGGGGGAACGGGCTCAAGTTGCGCCAGGGGAGGTTGAGGTTGGATCTTAGGAAGAACTTCTTTACCCAAAGGGTTGGGAGGCACTGGGATGGGCTGCCCAGGGAAGTGGTGGAGTCCCCATCCCTGGAGGGCTTTAAAAGCCGTTTAGATGGAGAGCTCAGGGATATGGGTTAGGGGAGGACTTGGTGCTGTTAGGTCAGAGGTTGGGCTCGGTGATCTTGGAGGGCTCTTCCAACCTAGACGATTCTGTGATTCTGTGAGTTTAGGAATAGCTGGTTGAGTGCACGGGTAGCCCACCTGTGGTTTGATCCACCGATGGCTCATTGAACTCTCTGTCTTGGCTGCTGAAATCCAAGCTGGAATGATCAGCGTGGCTTGTTGGACTAGTTGCATCTTCCATATGTATGATATATGTGTGTTTTTCTTACTGGCATTCATATATTACTCTGCAATTTAAAGTATCTGGCTCATAGTGAAGGGAATTACGTACACTCCTCATCTGATAGATTGGCTATGGGCTTAAGAATTGGCCTTTTTACAAGCAAATTATAGATTTTCTTCTTGCCAACATCTCGGGAAAAGTTGTGGTTTGCTATCAGTGAATACCCTGATGTGCTGGACCTCAGTGTCTTTATCATGATAACATTTTTTGTTGTCTTTATTTGCTAAAACAGCAAACCACCTCCTCCGTATGCGGAATGAGAGAGAGGTTCTCGTTTTCCTGCTGCACGTTTTCGTCTTGGGGCAGTTGGGCTCCTTTCCTCTGGCCCAACGAAACTTCCAGGCTGTAGTTGGGTGCCTCTGAAACATTTGATAAATCGGTGAAACTACTTGGATTTCCAAAAGCCAGCTCTTTCACCAAAGCATCCTAAAAAATGAGGGGATAAGATTGAGAGTCTTGCGTGCATTAAGGACCGAAGGAAGTTGGGAGAGGGAACGGGTCGTCAATTTTCACAAGAGAGGGAAGTCATTAGCGGTGCCCCAGAGGAAGCCGTGTTGGAATCTGGTAGAGGGATGCTTAAATAATCTGAGAAGGGTTGCTGACACCATTTACTGTGGTGCTGGGTTATGTAGAGCAGTAGCAATGAGACCTTGACCTTGCTGAGTTGGGAGGGTGGTGAGGGGCCAGGGGAAAATCAACGCAGAGGAAGAGCAATGTGTGTAAGGGTAAAAATTCTCCTTATTTTCCTCCAGGACAGTGAGCTCCAAGTCGGCTGCTGGCACCCAGGAACAAAGCTTGAAAGTTGTAGTAGGTAACGGGGAGAAAGCCAGCCTCGATGCTCGGTTTTAGTTACAAGACCAGCTCAGTGTGAGGGGATGGTAATGAGGGGAACAGGGAGCGAAATGGGAAATGTTGTTATGCTGCTGCATAATTCGGCAATGTCTTCACAGCTGGAGCCGTGCTCAGTTCGTTTTAAAAAAGTAGGGAGGAAAATGACACTGAAAACTGGGGAAAACATCGCAGAGTGATATCGTCGAGGCTCTGTAAAATCCTGAGGAGCATGGAGAAGGACCAGGTTTGAGAAGGGCAAAGAGCTAGCGTAAGGGAGGAGGAGATAAGCACTCTCCTTCCCATTTAAGGCTTATTTCCGTGTTGTTTTTTTTCCCCCTAAACCTTCAGCTTGGACAGAGGTAGCACAGAGGCTGCAGCTTGGCTGCGGGTAGAACCGTGCCTCCGCGATGTTTCTTGTTTGAAACATTTCACTCTAGCATATGCTTATTCGTCCTGGTATTTTCAGTTACAGCTTGCTCATAACTTATTGAAGGGGAAAAAAAACCAACAAACATCATCTGTGTTGCTGTTGCCTCCAACTTGATGGGTGGGAGCTGGCTTACAAAATCAGCCACCGATGTTAGAAGGTCCTGCTGGGGGTTCCTGTTCCGTGTCCTTTTTTTTTTACCCCTAGAGCTAAGAAAAACCTTCCAGGCCCTGCTCGTGTGCCCTCTGAGGGCACGTGGTGGCTTTGGAGATAATTGTGTGTGTATGAAGCCGGCATCGCAAGAGCTCTTGTGAGCTGCGGGGAGCCTCCAGCCCACCTCCAGCCTCCTGGCCCGGATGGAGGTCCTTCATTCCAGCCTCCTTGCCTGGACGGAGGTCCTTCTCTCCAGCCTCTCTGCCTGGATGGAGGTCCTTCTCTCCAGCCTCCCTGCTTGGATGGAGGCTCCAGCCTCCCTGCCCGGATGGAGGTCCTTCTCTGCAGCCTCCCTGCCCAAATGGAGGTCCTTCTCTGCAGCCTCCCTGCCCAGATGGAGGTCCTTCTCTCCACCCTCCCTGCCCAAATGGAGGTCCTTCACCCCAGCCTCGTGGCCCAAATGGAGGTCCTTC
>CM021767.1:117167761-117236226 GCA_011076525.1 Nettapus auritus
AATGGAGGTCCTTCACCCCAGCCTCGTGGCCCAAATGGAGGTCCTTCTCTGCAGCCTCCCTGCCCAAATGGACGTCCTTCACCCCAGCCTTCCTGCCTGGATGGAGGTCCTTCTCTCCAGCCTCCCTCTCCAGACGGAGGTCCTTCTCTCCAGCCTCCCTGCCCAAATGGAGGTCCTTCACCCCAGCCTCGTGGCCCAAATGGAGGTCTTTCACCTCAGCCTCGTGGCCCAAATGGAGGTCCTTCTCTGCAGCCTCCCTGCCCAAATGGAGGTCCTTCTCTCCAGCCTCGTGGCCCAAATGGAGGTCCTTCTCTGCAGCCTCCCTGCCCAAATGGAGGTCGTTCTCTCCAGCCTCGTGGCCCAAATGGACGTCCTTCTCTCCAGCCTCCATGCCCAAATGGAGGTCTGCAGTGCCTTAACGTGGCTGTGCTGCCTCTTCTCATGCTGAGCTTTTTCTTCCCAGGGTTTTCTGCTGTCAGATCCATTCATCGTGGCTGCAGCTTGGTAAACAAATTAAGGAAGAGAGCAAAGCAGCAAGTTCTGGGCTTTTTGCTTCAGCACGGATGCTATTTTAAACGCAGACCCTCCCCTGGCTTTCACAGGGGTTACCCAGCAGGAGGGAGCGTGTTTACGTATGAATTAACTGTTGGTGGCATTTCGGGGGAAAAGAAAGGTTTGTTCTCACTTATCTTTTAGCAGGTATAAATGCCGTTACTTTATCAAAATTGGGAAGTTCTATTTTACCCAATAAATTACTGTATTTTGGGGAAATGTAAGATTTCAGTACCTGAGAGCTGAACCTTGGGGACCCGGCGCTGTTAAGACGCCAAAGCAGTCTGTCATTCTCGTCGCGGTAGCGGCGATAAAGAAAACTCTGAAATGCTGTAATAAAAAAGGGAGCTGCAGAAAGGCAAATAACTGGCATTTGAGCTTTCAGAAATATCTGCTCTGGGCAATCATCAGAAATGCAACTTTTGAACCCCGTCTGGTGAGTAAGATGCCACCTGTTCTGTTTACCAGCAGGAAATCGTAGCTGTCGAATTAATTACCGCGAGGCGCGTCTCGGAGAGCGGCGTGCTAATACAGCACAGCTCGTGGGGATCGGGAAAAAGGAGGCCGTTTGTGGAACAGGTGAGGACGCGGTGCAGAAGGAGCTGGTGTGCTCTATTAGCAGCAGGTTCTTCTCCAGAAACCTGTAGACATCATCGTCTGCCTTGCACACCTGTAATTTAGGGTTCCTTTTGGGCGACGCTCCTTAAATTCAAGGGCACGAGAAGAGTTTTTTGGGAAGAAGACTCACTGGAGATGCTGGACGTTCATGGCCATTGTTGCTCCAAGCTAAACTTGGAAGCCAGGAACCATCTGCTAAGGGCTCCTTTGGTCCCTGATTAAAATTCTTCATTTCCCACCCAGCCCTCCAACAGTTCCCTCTTCCCGCAAGCCTCCGAGCACCTCTCCTAGGGCAGCAGTTCATATTTAATTTTTCTTGGAGCAGGCTGAGGGTGGATGAGCAGCACTGCTCATGGTTTTCCCTTTCCAGCCGAGCTGGGACCGCCGGCTGGGACGTGTAAGAGTTCAGAGCACCACACGTGTGGAAATGGCTGCTGCTGGGCAATGCATGAGCAACAGTGCTGATCGAGAAATACGAGCAACATCGTTACTTACTCCACCTTCAAGAAGGTTTTATCCGGCTTCTGAAGTCACATTGAAATGTCCTGGAGTCTCCTTTTGGAGGACTCTTGATGATGATGATGAGTTATTCTACATCCCTCCCTTCCCTCCCTATAGCCAGGTACACCTAAAAACGCCTTGCTCTTGCTGATTGTTTCTCTTTGGGGCTGCCCTTCAACTGCTTCTGCTGCTCTTTGTGTCTTTTTCTACTCTTCCTGTGTTTGCCTCCTCTTTGTGTAGCCTCCTACTTTGAAATCTGTGAAGCAGACAAATGGTTTAAAGGCATGGCGATGACCGTGCTGTGCACACACTGCGTTAACTCGCTTGATCCTTACACTTCTTCTTTTCTGAGCTTCCTGGGACAAGGCAAATCTTGCATGGGCTGGCATCCTGCCGCCGATCCCAGCCCAGGGAGTTTGGCTGCTGCTGTAGGATGGCTTGTAAGTAATTGATTCTTTGATGTTCGGGTCCCTGAGCTGATGAGACTTTTGTCTCTAGACCTGAGTTGAAATGAGAGAGAGCAGAGGCTTTGTTGAAGGAGGTTTTCTTATGTCGGGACCGTGCCATCTGTTTTTTCTCTAAATGAGTAAGTACCTGCAAGCCTTTGTGAAACTGCTGTGTCTGGAGGAGAGAGAGGCGCTTTTTTGATCTAAAATCTGCTTATTTGAGAGGCAGCCTCTGATTTGAAGGTCTGTTTTATGTACCGGCTTTCTCTGCAAATTCACTCAATTACACTCTAATGATTAAAATTAATAGTCCTTCTTGTGCCTCATCTTGATTCAGACAGTTCTGTAATCATGCAGAAAACGGACTTTATAGCAGCTATGCCTGTGCTAATCGTCAGGTTTGTTTGGATCTCATTTGCTTCATTTGTGTGGCTTAGCATCTCTTTCATTTGTATAATTCGTCTCCGTGGTTAGTCTGTCATTAAACTTGCCCCACTGTCATCTCGTGCTGCATACTTGTCTTGATTTCTGATTGTTCTTAGAGCGTGACAGATTTTGGATTCTTATTTGGGATTCCTCAGCGCTGCGGTACTACAGATACAAACCAAGAAGGTTTTCGGTGTACCTGTCTGTAGGGAAGGAAGGGAGGGATGTAGAGCAACTCATCCAGCCCAGGAGCCCCCCAAAAGGTGCCTCCAGGATGTTCCAACGTGACTTCAAAAGCCAAAGACAAGCTTGAAGGTGGAGCTCTAAGACTGTTCCATGGAAGGAGGTGAAATACCACAAGGTATCTGTTGTTGCTCGAGAAGATAAAGTTCATTTCCACCCTCAGCTTCTGGAAGAAGTCCAGATGGCAAACATTAACACCAGAACGAACCTGCAAACTTGCTCGACTTGTACGTACAAGACCATCCTGGGCGCAATTTTCGGCTTGTTGGGCTCATCTCATTTTTCAGGACCTTTCACTGTTTTGCTTCTTTTGGTCTTCAGTTACTAATAGTTTTGTTTGCCTTAGTCATCGGGCAAGGTCATCGTAACCTCTTGTGACCAAATATCCTGCAGCCACTCTTTTCGGAGCTGGAGCTATCTGCTTTCAGCCTGTCTGCCTGCTTGGATAGCGTCTGTTCCCTCTTAATGTGCGCCTTGGCTAGCGTGCCGTTCCTGCAGGATATGTGGCTAGATGTCTGTTAGTTTTAAAGATTAAGGAAAGTCCAATCCATCATTTCCATTATCACGATGAGTTACTGGATCCTGTTAGCGAGCTTAGGGGCTTTTGGAAAAGTTGAGCGTAACGTGCTTAAACTCCTCCAAGAGATTTGGCTCGAGTGAGGTATTTTGATGTTAAAATAGAGGCTAGAACAACATGTCACTCAGTGCATTGATTTTCAAAACAGACATTGCAGAAAATTATTGTCATTGACCTGAATGGTTTCTAATAGGATTCTGTTGTTTTCGCCTCCGGGCCTCGTGTTTAATATTTGTGTTAAAATAGTAATTTTCTAAGGGTTGGCAGATGCTATCGATATTGGAGACGGGCGAAGGAGGGATTCATCTGTATTCCCTAGTAAGTTGTATAGGGGCGAGTTGGGTACTTTGTTATGGGGTAAAAAATAAAGCAGTTTTTCTAGGAATGGGGCAGGATTCTATTCCGAGAAGCAGCGAAATATCTCGAAAAGATTTAGGAGTTAAGTCACATTATCATGAGCTTTCTGTATGATTCAGCAGCCAAATTACCCTTGACTGTATAAATAGTGGAAAATTGGATAGGAATAGGCAAATCATATTCCATCTGGATTTAGTACTGGTGTGTCTGCAAAGTTCTCTGGCTGTTTTTGATATCAAAGGCAACGAGAAGAACGCTTAAAAAAAACGAGATAGTGCTGAGAAAAGGCAAAAAAGAAAAGTGTATGTTTTAATCCTTGAATTTAATGAATGATACCCAAAACTCCTTCGATGTAGCCTGACACCCTGATACCTGCAGTAGGGTGGAGCACAATTAATTTGGGGGATTTCTGTATGGCGTTATGGGCTACCCAGGAGGGATACGAGCAGGGGGGACATGAGCAAAGCTTAGCTGGAGCTGAAACTCCGAGGAACTGTAGAGGAACAAGAAGGATTTCACTTCCATGGGTGAGTTGTCAGCAGAGAAGGACCAGTGTGGGCCTGCTGTTGGTTGAGGCTCCATGGCGAAAGACCCAGGAAGAGGTAGGCGATAAGCAAAGGCAGTCTTGAAATAGCTAATCTACTGCAAGTTATTACAGAAATCATCGGTTAACATAAAAAATTTAAAAAATACGACTTGAGATCCACAAATCAGGGTTAGATTTCAAAGATATGCTTTAAGAAATAAAAGCTTTCTCCACTCAAAAAAAATAAATACTAACAATTAGTCAAGGATATATCAGTTTGTCGTTTCTTTTTCTCTGTTGGCTGGTAAACGTCTGTCTCAGATCCTGACAGTGTTTTGAAATAAGAAATACCGCCATTCTGAATGAAAATAAATAAACCTGTCTCAATGTAGATCCAACACTTAGTAGATAACCTTCTAAATACTATTTTCTGCCTTTTTCAGGCCCCCGAGCTCTCTTTTGTAGCTCACCGTTGGCCATTTCTGTGAAAGCCTGGCTGGCAGCGGAGGTGCTGGCCACGCACGGGGAAACGGTGAGCTTAAACGTTAAATACCGGCGGATTAATTTTTCTGAAAATGAAAAAAATTATCGCAGTTGCGTAACGCAGCTGTGTGCTGCGTAATAATGATCGCTACAGTTTTTATGGGCACTGATAGATGGCTCCTTCCATACAGTGCCAGGTTACGTGAAACTAGTGAAGATTTTAATCCACGTCCACTTCTGGTGCTCTCCGTTTGCCGTCTTAATTTGTGATCTTGCTCTTTGTGCCTTGCCTTTAGTTTTAGGATTGCATTTCACGTGGGACAGAGCCGCTCTTTTTGCAAGTGGAAAAAATGATGACTATCCAAACGAGCGTTTCAAGTTCAAAAGTCACAAAAAGGGAGCAGAAAAGTCAAATTTATTCTCTTCTACTCAGGAAATGATAAAAGCGCGTTGCCAGAAGTGCCTTCGGTGGGTGGCTGACGATCGCATGCCTCTTTCTCTTGTCCAATTCGTTGAAGGAAGTTTGTAGTCTTAATTAACCGTGGACCACTCGATTCAAGCTTTTATGTGAATAAAGCCAAGTGTGAGGCTGTGCTCTACCTGTCCACTGCATAAAATAATAAATAAAACATAAAATAAATAATAAAACATAGTTAAGACACATATTTATTTCCAGCATTGAGTTGGACAAGACAATTTTGCCAGCCCTGGCAGCAAACTGAAACCCTGTCGGTGCCCTCCGTAGGTATTTCAGTTTTGGGGTCTGCCGGCGTTCGTTAGATTCAGCATTTTATAACTCGGCTATAAATTTGCTCCAGGGGGGGAAATATAATTACTTTTGTCTGTATTTCCAGCCACGATTGCAGGTGCTTAATACAAGCACGTCCCCTCTGGCTGAGTTATCCGGTGACTTATTTATTTATTTTTTTCCCTTAGCTAAAATTTCTCGTTTTAATTCTTGCGAAACACGGCGGCTTGAAAAGCGAGCGTATTTTTAGGCTGATGCTAATGAATCGCACGTTGGCAGTGTTTTTCTTGGCACGATGAACAACTGGTAGTCTGTCGGATCAGTGAGCCACGAACTCTGAAATGTTTTATGTTGGTGTTTTTTTTTTGAAGATGCTTGTTTTGACAGCCATTATTGTCTACCCCCCCCAGTATCCTAGGCTGTATAAGTTTGAGTGGAATTTTTGCCCGTGAGTCTGAATCTGCCTCTTTTTTTGGCCTTTTTTTCCCTCTTTTTGGTCAAATTGGACCTCAGCCATGCTCTAAGTTAGACTCTCTGGAGCTTTATTTCGACTCAGAAGTCTCCAGCCATCCAGTGCCAGAAACCAGGTGATGAATCCTTACAAACTACCTAATAAAGAGCTGAAGTTAGTCATCCTGGTGGCTTTTGGTGTGCGGTGCTCTTTCAGGTATCGGCGTAACGTCTCTCTCTCACTCAAGGTGTCCTCTTTTCAAGCAACATTTAATACGAATGCCGAGATCTTCATCATCGGGGAGCATTCAGGAGCCCGATGCTCTTCTCGGAGGGTAGCCGTTAATCCTGCCCACATCACACTTTGGGAACTATCCAGATCGCCTCCGCCGTTTCAAATGGCTTCAGAAGAGGAAGTTTCATTCTTCTGGCTGTAAATCTTCTAACCCTGTGCTGCAGTCCTCTTACACAACCACCATCTTCTGCAGGAGAGGTGGCTATTGTGGGAGGAGGCAAGTGAAATGGTTCTGAAATGGAAGTGAATATCATCTCCGCTGGTGGTGTAGGAGTTCTTCTTGATTTATGGTTTCCCGTTGCGAACTTTGGTTCAAGGCAGCTTTGGATTCCTTTTTCTTTTGTTTTACTCCCTCGTAGGTCACTAACTTACCATTTGTCATCGGTGGAGGATTTCTACGCTGGCTGGAGCAATTAGTCTCTGGTAGACATCCAGTGATGAATGGGGGTGAGGAGGGAAAAAGGCTACCAGTGAGTTCTGTTTCAGACTCAATGAAGCTGAGAGCCTGCGACTGGCTCAGAAAGGCGATGATTTGTGTCGTTTCTCATGGCTTGTATGTTTTCAGAACATGGCTGGCTCTCGTCCTAATCCCTGCGGTCTGTCTGTGTGCTGTAGGAATTGAACAAAAATGTCCCGACTGTACCAAAATCTCCCTAACGTGAGATCCTCTGTGGTTGTAAGTGGGAACGAGTGCTCAGATTGTCCTTGGTTCATCCCCAAAACCAAACCCAGTTCTCATCTCCTCCTCAGACTTCCCCTTTTGCTCGGGTGATGCCGAATATTGAAGGCTCACTCTGTTCTGCGAGCATCTACCAAACTGATGATGTTTAACACTGCCCTACAAGGCTGTACCATGGCCAGCTCTTGTACACAGCAGACCCCAGCCCTTTACTACCACGTGTATTTGTGTGTTGTGTGTTGGGGTAAGGTGGGCAGCCCCCTGGCTGCTGTGATCATCATTTTTTTAACCCGGATTTTAATTCTAGTGGAGACTGCAAAGAACTCACCTGGAAGCTACTGGAAACTTCTCCGGTCACCTGCGGCATCTTCACGCTTTCAATAGAGGATGGTTTTTGTTGCAGGTACTCGGAGCGAAGCCTGACAAAATGCATCGGGATAACAATAGAGACCCGGCCCGATTACTGCCTGAAGCGGCATCTAAGTGACATGCTGTCCTACGGTTGCACGAGGCTGGAGATCGGAGTGCAGAGCGTCTATGAGGACGTGGCCAGGGACACCAACAGGTGAGGAGAAACATTCGATGCTCGTGGTATGCTTTTTGAAATGTTTCAGAACAGCAGCTCTATTTGAACACCCATTTAAGATCAAATATTGAAACGTTTGGCTCGTTCCCTTGCTTGCGTAGCCATTTGTCTGTTAAGAAAAAGGAATAAACTGCGGTGGCTTCACGGAACTTGTGGCGTTGTGTAGACCGTGTTATAACAAAATGGAGTCATTTGTGATATTTCAAACTCGGGAGCTTTTCCTGCATTGTACATTTCTCTCTTTTTGTTGTTGTTGCTGCTTCATAAATAAATGCAGTATTGTGAAGGAGAAAATGTGCCCGGAGAGAACTTGTAATTCTCATCCTACATAACTCAAAATCTTTAGTCTCGAGCAGACACAATGCAGTGTGATCTACGGGAGGCTCTTTGCCAGCAAACAGCCAGCTCTCTGCACCAGCCACCTTACTCTGCCGAGCATGAGAGAGAGGACGAAGGCAAGTACAGGGGGACAGGCACAGAAAGAGCACCTGTTGATGGATTAACCCCCGTCATTCTGTGGTTACGACACGTCTAGGGATAGCAAAATAGGTTCAGAAGAAGCCTGTGATTTATTCCTTGTCATCTTGGACCTGTGGCCAAAAGCACAGCTGTCCTACGTAGTCGAGTGTGCAACACATTGTTCATCCCATCCCTTACAGGCAAGAAAGCTAATCTTCTTCTTTCATCGTACTTCCCTTTTTTTTTCCTGATAATTCTGGTGATATTTTGAAAGAAGTGATTCTTCTCTTGACCATTTTTTTCACATCTGACGTTGGTACAACTTGCCGTCGTTCTCATTGCATATTCCAGTCACCGACCACAGACATTTAATAACCATAATCATAGATAACGACAGAAGCAGTACGGTTCGATAAGCAAAACGCATTTTTGTTAATACCTACCTTAAAGGCAGTAGTGCAAAACTGAAAACGTTGGACATTTTCTTCCAGAGGCTTAAAGTAAGAATCCCAAATGAGTTTCTTCCTGAGGGTTGAGCTGAGTTTTGCTTGTGCGTGGAAGCTCAGGACGTCACTACTATGAAACAGTCAGGCTACTGCACTGGAAAAGCCATTTATTGAGTAGTCCAAGAGCAGACAGCTAGCATTTATAGGTGGTATTTTCCTCCTCTAGATGTCAGAGCTTTCCAAAGGAAAAGATCCATCCTGAGCTAGATCTTACTTTTCGGCCGGTTGTATTCGCTAACGGTTACTTCTGCCACACTGTAAATGTAACAAATCATTTCTTTTCAGCTCTCAAAAGCATTTTTTTTTAAACAAGTTCCTTCTCAAAGGTGCCCTGTCCTGTAGCGGAACTGGAAGGCTCCACTTCGCTATCGCTGCAGTCATCTTCGGGTTCCCTGCGGTTTGTGTGTTAGATCGGAGCTTGGTGCCATAAATCATTCAGAGCCGCATGTCACTTCTGGCTTGTGAATTTGCTAATGAACCCTTGATTTCCTGCTGATGAATCAGAAGAAGAATGAAGTAGTATATTACCGCCTGTTTCGCTCAGAACTAACCCTGTGTGGAATTATATTTTTAAGCGGTTTTGACATTCTCAAAGCTGCTTGCGGAATTCCTAAAAGGCTTTGCTGCAGGCTCTCACAGCAGAGACAACACAGGCTGTTGGTTCATCTGCCCCTCTCCAGCACTGCTGAACAATGAACTGGAATATAGTTTTAGAGAAGAGTGATTCAAGTTTTCTTTTTCTTCGGAAATGACCTCATTTTGCTTCTGTTCTCCTGCTTTGTGGGGGATGTGTTTTGCTTTAAACTTTTAATATTTTGCTCGTAGCAAAATGTCAGATTACAACCAATTAGGCTAACTGTTTGGAAATTACTTTCTATTATGTTCCATAAGTCATTAGTGAGGTTTTTGAGTGCTTTGGGTGGCTGTGAGGCAGAAAAATATTCAAGAACGGATCTAGGCACCAAATAATCAAGTTATTGATGCAGCTCAGATTCCACTTCTAATAAGAAAATAATTTTTATTTATGAAGCAAGTCTCCCTTTTACTCCCCTCAGGCTACTCGAGGTCTTGAGTAATACTGTCCTTGAACAGTCTCAGAAAAACACCATAACGCTTCTGAAAAAAAATCATTAATAAAGCTACAGGTAGGGCTTTAACAGAGGCAGAATCTAGCGGCAGAGGGAGAGGGAAAGGTCCTTAAACCAAGGGAAGTGGCTGTTGGCTTTGGTTAACATCAGGTCTCGGCAGAAGGCAGGCGTTTGTGGAGATGCCCAGATGGCAGCGATTTTTCATCCAGAAGACTCTCGAGGAGAGGAAGAGCCGCCTGCTGTGCTGATCTGTTGGCAAGGAATTCCAAGAGGCAGGGTGAACTGGTGGGCGAGCGCCACGGGAAGCCGACGGCGGCGGCGGATGCTGACGGGGCAGAACTGGCTGGAAGTGTCAGCCAGCATCGGGAGAGCCCTGGCAGCTGGGAGACAGCAACAGCGAGGATGTTGTGGGGAGACTGGTCCCTTGTGATGGGCACTCACAGGCAGAGAGGTGGCTGCTGCGGAGGCAGAAGAAGGCTCCCGAAGCGTTGGAGGATGGAGAGGTTTGCTGGAGGCTGATGAGTGAGGTGTGATTCAGCCTTTGCCCCTGCAGGCTCCCACTCTCTGCGAGCTCCTGCAGAGCGAGCCTGAGTTGGTGTGGTTTAATGGCAGGGACGAACATGACATCCTTCCCGAGTCCCGGTTTGGTCTATGCCTTGGAGGTTTGACACCTCTCAGAACCTGAGAATTGTTCCTTTTGCTCTAAGGGGAGTACTTGAGAGCTTGGCAAGCCTCTTGCGAGGACGATTTTCTAACTAGCTCCCCGTAGCCCCCATCCTTCTCCTTTTCTGTTGCTTTTGTTTCTGGTTATACTTTATTTTGATTATACGGAGTCTTCAGTGCTTGTGCTGTGGCATCTCCTTGTATCAATGCTTTACAAACCGTATTTCGGCAGCTTTTGGAAGTTTCTCAGGCTGGGGTTTGAAAAGCTGTACTCTTGGGGTGGTTCCCCTGCCGCAGAAGCAGCAAACCTGACTACTTTTAACCAACTAGTTTATTTACCCTACTAGCAGCCACGTTCCAAGACATGAATGGTGATAAACTGATGATAAAACTCATCCCTGCTCCTTTCCCAGAAAATAATCTATATTAAATGTATCAAAATGTGTGTTTTTATATGACCTGTGTTGCTTATCTTGGGTGTCTGGGGCTCTAAATCTCTCCTTCTCTCTTCCCAGAGGTCACACCGTGAAGGCTGTGTGCGAATCGTTTCACTTAGCCAAGGATGCTGGCTTCAAAGTGGTGGCACACATGATGCCCGACTTACCGAACATGGGGCTTGAAAGGGACACGGACCAGTTTGTTGTGAGTATGGCTTAGGATCGCCGGGAGTTTCTGCTTCGTTCCAGCTGTTCCATCTCATTCTGCCTCTCTTTCTTAGCTCAGCTATTAGTGAGGATCTGGGCCGGAATTATTTCTTAAGGACAAACAATTTAAAATTCATTTTTGAAGGTGGAGGGTAAGAAAGATTTGTTGAACTACTTCATCCAGAAAATTATATCCTTGCCTCATGAAAGACTGAGTCACTCCCGTCTCACTGGAATACAGCTCTTCCAGTGCTAACTAGGGCTCTTACTTTTTTTCCAAGATGGTTTTCTTTCCTTGGCTTTACAACGGTGCATGTCTCAAAGTTACAAGCATTGTATCTCGAAGGTAATTAATTGCAGAGTATATAGGTGTATTATATAGCATCTCTGTTCTTGGCTCAGCGCTGCTCAATAGCTTTACCAATGATGTGGAAGAAAATATAAAATTATTTCTAGAGAAATGGAAATGAGAAATAAAGAGCAAATGGTAAACATTATCAGGTAAAGTGGTTAATTCCCTATAATGTGGTAGATTTTTTTTTCCATGATCTCATCATTTTCAAGTCCAAGTGGGTTGTCTTCTTAAAATCGTTGAGAAACGGCAGTCACGATGTAGGAAGCACAGGTATATTTCTCTGCAAGGTCAGGCTGGGTGCTTTCTGCCGCTAAAAAACCGTCAATGCACCAGAATGTATTGATCAGAAGTTCAGGCAGGAAACAATGTTTTTCTCCTGGCGTGCTGCAGACACTTTCAGAAAGAAGCAATCCAGGATGCGGCTCTACAGCGCATGGGGGAAGTTCTGAAACCTGCGGTAGGTGCTTTTTGTAAGATATTTTGTGCAGATTCCTTGAGCACATCATAAATGGCACTTAGTAAATATTACGTTCATCTGACCACATGAGGAGGCTGGGACAAAGCGATCAGAAAAGTAAGGATGAAGTCAGTGACAGCTGAAAGTGAATTCGAGTCAAAATTCGTGCCCCAGACGCTGCTGCTCCTGGATTATTGTCTCATAATGCTAGAGGAGATAGAGGGTAGGAGTGGACATCAAATTAGCTGTGTTCTCCTATAATTACTTGTGCTGCAGGGGATGGCAAAACCCGACTCAATAGCTAGTGAAGTTGCAGCTGTAGTTCTTGGTTCTTTATGGGCCTGTCGTTACTTGGAGTAGTGTTGGGCCGGGGAGGATTTATGACGGAAGAACAGCAACACCGACTGAAGGATTTAAGGAGCTATCCTTGGATGAGACCCAGCCAAGGGGAAACAGTAATCTGAAGTACTTGCAAGATGTAAAACTAAAGAGGGAGGAATTATTTAAGGCAGAATTTCGAGCTTCTATAGAAAGGATTATTTTCTTTAATGATTATTATTCTTTGAGGCTTATCCATGACAAATGGCTAAGGCTTTCCCACGGTAGGATCTGGAGTCGCTCCTCTTTCAGTGCACGAGCTCTCTTGTTGTACTCTTCCAGCGCTTCTTAACTTCAAATGATGCTCAATATGTGATATGTGCAGGCTGAAGGGCTCCCTTGCTTGTAGGGTACCCTGCTTGAAGGGTAGTGCCCTGCTGGATTTTCTTCATTTATTACTGGCAATTGTTGCAGAAATAGAAGACGCAGAAGGCAAGTCCTCAGGAAGAAGGGGCAAGAAACTGGTGAAAAGGCTGGAATTGCAAGGAGGGGTTAGAAGAAAGCTGGGAAAATAGAGGTGAGCATTGAAAAGCAAGAGGAGAAAGCAGAGTAGAAAAGGTGAGCTTGTCTAGAATACCTTTACAAGAGAAGTCTCAGCTTTAGGAGCTGGGAGGACATCAGAGTTGATGGTGTGCCGGATCTGAAAAGTGGAAGGAAGGAATTTGCACGTTGGTGGTTAAGAAATCATTGGTCTTAGAAAAGGAAGGGGGGAAACCAGCTCAGAATTTCGGTGTGAGGGGCTGGAATCGGCCAAAAGGCTGGCTGGAGGGAAAGAGAAATTGCAAAGGAATGGAAAAAGAAAACCAGGTGATAGCATAGGAGAGGGATTCAAGAACGCAGAGAGGGCGATGGGGTGGCCGGCTCAAGCGGCGCCTCGTTAATGAGTTCAGAAATTTGAAGCGGGACTCGCAGATCAAATTAAGATGGGATGCCAGCGAGTGTAGAGATGAGGAGCTGGAGGATGAGTAATCGGCGTGGAGGATGAAGCCCTCAAGAAACAACGTGAAGGCTGCAGAGTGAGGAGGAGAAATAGGGCTCGGAGAGGTGAGCTGCTGGGGAAGAGGTGATCGGGCACAGCGACGTGGAGAGGAGTTATACCGGTGTTGGTGTAAAGAGAGGAAAGTCTGGGAAAGGAGAGGAGAAGGAACCAAAACGCACGTGGTAGAGGTGCACAGGGTCTGTGCTCCGAGACCAGCCGGTACACGAAGAAACCCGTGTGAAGGAGGCAGCTGCGAGGCTGGTGGGCAGCTAAGTGATCGCTGCGCCTTTCAGGAGACGGAGCTGCAGGGAATGAGAGCGGAGAGGTTGTGGATCACTGTGACACCTTTCAAGATGGAACGGTAAACAAGAGGCATCCTTTCCATTTCCCTTCCTCCTCGGCCCTTCTCATCCTATCTTCAGTGCTTTATAATTTATTTTTAAAAGACGCTTTGTCTTAAATAAGAGAGAGGAGAGGGTGAAAACAGCCGTTTGTTTTCTTTTTCCACAGCCCTGCGCTGGCAAACGTGATTGAAGTGTACAGCAGATAGCGATTCCTCCTTTCCTGGGGATGCAGCTAGAGAGCACACTCTGTTTCCTACCCAACATTTTCTATCGTAGCTTGGAGTTGTTAGAAACAACTTCTGTGTTGCGCTGGTAAATATTTAGACACTTCCATTGCATGAAACTAATGTGAGAACAAAGAGAGGAACCAAGAGGAGAGCATCTGTTGTGTTCTTGCAACAGTCCCAAGCTGTTGGCGAGGAGGAGGAGTGCTCTTTTACACGGTTTGTGGTTCTTTATTCTCCTCGTTCACACAAATACGTATCTTGCTATGAGCCACCTCTGACTTTTTGGGGACAGACACCTGCGCCTTATCAGGGAGCCGTATGGATTTTTGCTTCTCTGCTAGTTCTAAATAAGCTCGGGGAAAATAAATTGCTGCCATGCTAACTTCCTTTCTAGTCGTGCACTTTTCAGACCAGGGAAGGGGAGGACAAAAAGGAACCCAGATGACTTTAGGAGGAGGTCTAAACACCGCCTCCATTACCCGTTGATAGATTAAATGTGGAGGTTTCTCCTGGGAAGATAATAACTTGCTGATTGTGCTGACTGCGTACTAAAAATACTGGGTGCTTCTTCAAATGGAACAGGTAATTATGGTTTCAAGAGTAACATTGCTTCTGTCCCTCATGACCTATTGATTTTGAAGTGTTACCTGCTTCTTCCGTCCAGCAGCTAGGACGCCCATCTCTTTTGCAAGCATATCTGTGTTTTCAAAGTTTTGTGTGAGCATAGCAATCGTACTCCTGGAAAGTGTTACAATAATTGTTCAAAAGTGTGATTTATTGGTAGGAGTCAGTGTATTAGATACACCTTTTAATTATAGGCACATATTCTGTCTTTTATAGTGAGGTGGAGGTGGCTGCCTTTCTGTCTGCCTTCACTATGAAGATTACCACACTCCTTTATTTAACCAGAGTGGATGTACTGGTTGTATGTACCAGTTATGTTCTGCTTCTCCACCCTTCCTTCCCCCAGCATGCCCCTTTTTCCCGTTACTACAGATGCTTTTTATAGCCTCGGAGGATTTCCTTTCTCCTTCGGGTCTTTTCACCCCATTCCAAAGATGCTTACACGCTGCAGGAGGGAGCATCCTCGCCTCCCACCGCCCGCGTCCTCGTGTCAGGTAGCGTGCACGCATGCACACACACACATGCACTCTTGCTGCTTCCAGCTAGCAAACGCGAGCGGAGCCGATAAGACCGCTTTGCAGTGCCTCACGTAGCAGGTGGTCGGAGAAAATAATTAGAATAATAGCTAGAATAAATCAAGGGCTCAGCGGGAATAATGGAATTGTTACCAGAGCAGACACCTCATTCTGCGGAACGCGATAAACACTCCGCTTTGCTGTTGTAGCACGAGAGGGATGAGGTGACTCTAGGGGTAAATGGTTGGGAGGATTCATGAATCACACTTGCCAACGGGGCCACCAAGCAGAACTTTGCATTTAAGCAAAAACTTTAGGAGGCTAAAGAATTCCCAGGATGCTGTTGCTTAATTCCTCGTTCTGTTTCTGCAGAGTCACTGAGTGGCATCGTCGACAAGCTGTATCTCTTCTGGTTTAAACACTACTAAGCCAGTAACATTTCTTAACGGAGAAGGCTGTGTTTGCTCTATTTTTGGTGGTCTTTGCAGGCTTTACCACTGTGGTTCGTCTTGGTCCTTCAGAAGGGATGTCTGTAAGCCCATCTCAAATGACTTTAAGACCCTATGGAGACGAAATAAATGGGGGGAACAGGAAAAAAAAGGAAAAGGAACAGGGAGATGGGCCAGAAGATGAGAAGTTTCAAGTGTGGGAAGGGTCAGAGGAAGTGTCATAGCAAGCCTTTGGCAGAACCTTCCTTTTCCTTGAGAAGAGAAAACCTCCTGTGGGGAGCTTTGCTGGCCTCATCATTTCCATCTGAAGTCTCATATAAACAAAAAGCTGATGGGAAAAGCATAGGCAGGGCCATTTCCTAGCCTGTATTGGAGACAAGCATCAGGCTGAAGAGATTTGGTTCAATTCATTAGAGCCATTCTCACGGTTCTTAAATAAAACGCCAGCGCTGAATTATTTCAGCCTGGTAGAAAATTCCTTTTCTTACAGTCATGTGTCAGGCTGTATTTTTTTTTCTCCTGAAGGAAGGGCTAAATAAGCATTTCTCAGAAATAAACTAATTTTAGTGAAATGCCCGATGCATCCAAGCTTAAGTTAAGCACAGAGGGCTGCAGCTTTATTTTGGCTTGTGAACACCAGAGAGAAATATAATGGTCAGGTAAGGCACCGGGTGATATGACTGTTTCTCTCTGTAATGTATTTGGCATCGTAAAACTTTAAATACTGTTGTATCACCCTTCGCTGTAAATAAGGAGGTTGTTTTCCGGAGGGCTCTCATTTTTATTAAGGAGTTGAAATTCGTAACGAAGGTAATTTATTACAGCGCTATCAGGAGCTTTTAATAAATGTAATAAAAGATGCTTGAAGTGCTGATCTCCATTGATTTTTGGACTGTTTTGGGAAGACAATTATCTCCGTTCTTAAACATCTCTCTGAAATGTTCAGTGGGGTAAATGATTTTCCTACTAAACGTCTCATTGAAACACTATTATTGGCAGGTAGCCAGCATTACCTCGGAAAATTTCTTCTGTATTTTGTTTTTTTTTTTTTCTTCACGGGCACATTTATAGAAACAGATCAGGCAGCGTTTAATGATCAGTCCTTCTCAAACAGTTCCTAGAGCTTCTCTTGGAGACTTCCTAAACGTTAGAGCTGAAAAGCTCTTCGGTTCGCAGACAATTCTCGTTTCATGAGCTGTGGCCAACGCCATGGTAATTTGTTATGTTAATGGGAACCGTGGTAGTAAGGAGCGGGCTATTTTTAGAAACCGTTTTCACAGATAATTGCACTCATATTTCTGGGGATAAAATGTCTAGATAAAGGCCCGGTTTGTGCCCACTGCTGCAGATGGTCAAATTGCGTGCACAAAGCCTCGCTCCCTTTCCAGTGTCTGTGTGGAACCAACTTTTATTTGCTCACTGGATGAGTTAGCAGCAGCTCTGGGTAGGTTTCCTATAGATTTCTCTCCTTGGATACGTGCAATGTGAGAACAAAGTAAAAGTTCGTGCTGCAGCCCTCCGTGTGATGATGTGTGGGAAGAGAAGAGCTGAATCAGTTGAACGGTACAGGTAAAACTGGTCCCTTCTCTGCATCCCTTGGGGATCCATGCATGACATGGGCAGGGTGTCACAACTTAAACCAGAAAATGCAGAGGGTGAGGACTTCAGTGGCGGTGTTATCGCAGCTACCTTGCATGGTGCTGCCCAGACACACTACGTGTTGCTGTACCTTTTAGTGTTAACGTGATGAACTGCAAGGCCGCGTGGAAAAACTGCGTTTTGGATTGCTTGGATTGCTTCCTTTGTCTTTGTGAATTAGTATTTTGTCTGCACATACAATTTCCTCCGGCATGCCAGCCGTAAAAGTTATGATAATAACCATCGTTGCCTTTAAAATAGCTTCCCATTCAGAAAAAAAAGCTTCTGAGAAGTGTAAAGGTACAGTCGAGACCCTTCTTCTACCCAAACGAAAAGATCATTTAAGAACTTAACAACCCCCAGACAACTGTGGGTTGCGTAGGCTCATACGGTCGCTCTGTCTATTCAAGTGGTGGTTTTCAAGCCAGCATTCTGAAGTTGTTTTCCGGGCTTCTTTCACTAAGGCCCCTTGCTGCTGAAGTCAATAATGAGCATATGTCTGGGAACATAAAGCCAAATGGAAAAGCAGTACAGGAATAAAAGGATGCGTCTTGGATAGAGTGCAAATTTGCTAGGCATTTAGGCAAACAAAACATCATTTAGTAAAATATGTATTTTAGCACAACTCAGCAGCAGCAACTGTATGCTTACTATGAGGGTGGTAAACCGCGATGTCCAAATTAAATCCTCAAGGACTTGATTTTTTTCTTTTCTTTAAAGCATAATGGAAAAGCGTAATGGTTTTGCTGTGAATGTAATAACTGAGAGAAGCTTTTGCAGGGCTGAGGTGGGTGGGAGGGAGCGTGTGGTTGTGTTGATGCTTGTTATGGAGAGGAGAGGTCTGATGAAAGGATTAGATATCAAAAAAGATCGGAGAGTTGCTGGTCTCAATGATTTTAAGGGTAGAAGGCATTCTTTAAAGTGATCTGTGTTGCAAAACTCGTGTTTTAATTTAAAACAATGAAAAATGCTGTATTTCCCATACTTAGCCCTAGGGGAAAGCTGACCCTCCCAGCAACGTAAAGGCCAGAGTCCTGTGCTCGGGAAGAAGTGAAGGTGAAACTTCACAGCAAATTTATTGAGGTATTCTCATGGGTTTCTCCAGAACTGCGTAATAAATGGAGAGTCACTTGGAGCACCTGCAAGTCGGAGCAGATGGGGCTGCTCGGTGCAGTGAGCACAATCTGGAGAGACTTGTCTGGTGCTCGCGTAGGTACTGTGTTCAGGAGTCAAAACCATGCTCCAAGGTCATGCTGCTGATGCCCAAGGCGTCTCCCGAATGTGAAATGTCTCTTTCCTTATTGAGTTGTATTGTAGCGGTGCCCGGGACTGTCAAACGCTAGGATCTCCTTGCAGAAAGCGACTATCCGACAGCTTTAGACAGGAGGCAACATGTAGATCCGAACAGTCCAGAGATACAAAGAGATCGTGGAAGGTACGGGATAGCAGGCATGTTCCCTCTTTGGCCAGCAGCAGCAATTTCCTAGAATTAGGGTATTTATGAAACCGAAGAGCACAGTGTTGGTAAATAACTCACTGAAGGCAACATCTCATCTGTGGACTAAATGCTCCTGTAAATTAGGCCACCTCCACCGCAATTGTTGCACCCCAAGGGTGGTCTGCTTGTGTTTAATGCTTTCTTTCTGAAGCTGAATAGTGTGAGGATTGGGTTGTTAGACACTTCTGGAAAAGTTCCCTTTGGCACATGGACTTCATGGTTTGGATGCTCGCGGGGGTGGGTGGAGGAATAACAGCTTTTGCACCTCGAAGGGTGTGTTGCAAGGTCTTTTACAGTGTTTTCTCTGGACATTAACAGGCCAATCCACTTTTCTAATTTGGCATTCAAAGGCTATTATGTATGAGGCTTTCTGGAACAACCTGAAGTGAGCATATAGATTATTCTGTGCAACCAACTCATTAACTTGAGCTGTTGTAATAGTTCAGTATGAGACATCAGGGTCCTCTGTGATGTGCTACTGATAAACTTTTGTATTGTGAGCCTGTACCTTCAGGAATTTAAAGACGAGACGAATGCGAAACAAACTTTTCTGTTCCACCTACTGTGCTACGATGTGCCCTGAAGTGCTGTTTTTCTTCATGTTAATATATACTATTGTTGAAGAAATTTGCAGGCAGATGGGCTAAAAAACAATATTAATAATAGTCACAGAGCTGACCCTTTTGTGGCCGAAATGTTGGGTTTTATGGCACTGTTTTCTTGGCTTAGTAGTTTCCAAAATCATATTTTATGTACTCTGGTGAAATTTGACAGCTTCAATATGTCAAGAACTGAAAGGATTTTTATTACATAGCTGCCAATAGCCAGGAAATTATAACGTTCACCTGGATAATGGCCTTTGCTCCCTTGGTTGCAAAATGCCTTACAGCTACCTTCTGGAGGGCTGCAAGTTGGGATCCTCTTTAGAAACTTTTTATCCCATGGTCACATCTGTAGGAGATCTGCCAGCATTTTGTCATGAGTGTAGATATAAAGAAGAAATGAGTTGATCTCTCTCTGCTTTAAGCCTGCCTTTGAATCAATTTTATTCATGATACATTGTAACATACGCATTTCAGAGGAGCCTAATTAAAAATGTTGCCACCTTGTAGTGTGTTTACATCAGACATCACTGATGCAACAACAGGATTTACTAATTGCAGCGTAGAGTCGCTTCCCCAAAAAACTCCTTGTGCTCTTTGAGGATAGATAACGCTCCTCTTAACTCACAGGCCTCAGAAATAATGTTATATTTGGCATGAATGATTTCAGCATACCATCTTCATATAAATGTGAGGCACCTTTGGAAATTCCCAAGGGTCTATTACAGAAATATTTCAATTGTATTTTAATTATAGGTATTTAAAATAAATGCCAGTTAAAGATACCTTGAAGAGTGGGTGTGCAGTCAGCAGAACAAGCTCCAGCTTGCCAAAGGTGAAATACTAGAGAGCTTGCTTTTCCCTTTCATAGCGGGCTCATTTGCCTTATTGCCACTCAATGTTTTTCATTGTGTTTGTGCTCATTTTGCATGGAAGGCACGTACAGAATTAGGGAATGGTTGAGGCTGGAGGCACGTGTGGGTCCTCTCATCCCACCTCTGCTCAAACAGGGCCACCCAGAGCAGGGTGCCCAGCACCACATCCAGGTGGCTTTGGGAGATCACAGAATCCCAGAATGGCCGAGGTTGGAAGGGACCTCTGGAGATCATCTGGTCCAACCCCTCTGCTCAGCAGGGTCACCCCGAGTACTTTGCGCATGATGGCATCCAGGTGGATTTTTGGTATCTCCAGAGAAGGAGACTCCACAATCTCTCTGGGCAGCCTGTCCCAGTGCTCTGTCACCTCACAGCACACAAGTGCCCTCTCATATGCAGATGGAACCTTCTGGGCTTCATTTTTTTGCCTGTTGCCTCTCATCCTGTAGCTGGGCACAATGAGAAGAGTCTGGTTCCATCCTCTTGACAGCCTCCCCTCAGATATTTAGACCCATTTATGAGGTCTCCCTTTGGTCTTTTCCAGGCTAAACAGGCCCAGGCCTGTCCTCATATGACAGGTGCTCCAGGCACCTGAGCATCTTAGTGGTCCTCCTCTGGACTTGCTCCAGTAGCTCCATGTCCCTCTGGTACTGGGGAGCCCAGAACTGGTCACAGTACTCCAGGTGTGGCCTCACCAGGGCTGAGTAGAAGGGTAGGATCACCTCCCTCAACCTGCTGGCAATGCTCTTCCAAACGCACCCCGGGATGCTGTTGGCCTTCTTGGCCACAAGGGCAAGTGGTTGGCTTGTGTTCATCGTGGTGTCCAAACAAACCATTGGGGGCATCAGGCCCAGCACTGGAGCCAGCTGAGGGAAGGGATTGTCCCGCTCTGCTCTGCATGCTGCCGTCTCACCGCGAGCACTGGGGGTGCTTTTGGGTGGTACAATATCAGGACTTAAAACTACTAGAGAGTGCCCAAAGGAGGGCTATAAAGGTGGTGAAGGGTCTGGAGGGGAATATTTATCTAGGAGGGGAAGGTGTGTGAGGAGTGGCTGCGGTGCCTTGCTTTGTTCAGCCCAGAGCAGGCCGAGGGGAGGCCTCATGGCGGCCTGCAGCTCCCTCATGAGGGGAGCGGAGGGGCAAGGGCTGAGCTCTGCTCTCTGGGGACAGCGACAGGACCCGAGGGAATGGCATGGAGCTGGGACAGGGGAGGGTCAGGCTGGGTGTGAGGAAAGGTTGTGCACCCAGAGGTGGCTGGGCACTGGGACAGGCTCCCCAGGGCAGTGGGCACACCACCGAGCTGCCGGAGTTCAAGGAGCGTTGGGACAATGCTCTCAGACAAAGGGTCTGGTTTTTTGGGGGTGTTGCATGGAGCCAGGTGATCCTCCAGTGGAAGGTGTCCCTGCCCTTGGCAGGGGGCTGGAACTAGGTGATCTCTAAGGCCCCTTTGAACCCAAACCATTCTATGATATGATCCTTTTGGGTCCTTTCCATCTCACGATATGCTGTGATCCTATGATCACAGTGTATACTACGCATGCATTTGTAAATTGCGTTACAGTAATCATGATTTTTTTCACCATTCTGTCACTGAGTGGTAAACTGTACCTAAAAATGTCTAATTTATCAGAAGTCAGTCTACAAAAAAGGTAGTGTCCAGAGTAGCTATAAAGTAGCATATTATTATTTCCTGGTAATTTCTTAACAGGACAACAAAGGTCACACAATTGACAGATCTTGATGTTAAGTGACTTTAAAATGACTATGTCTTGGTTTGCCGTTGGCACTGCATTTCCCTGCTTCCCAGGTGACATCTGGTAGCTGACAATGTCTGTAATCGCAGGCTGTACCAAAGTGCAGTAAAAAGGCATTACAGTCCCTGCTTCTCGGTCAGTAGGCCATTGTAAGTATCAGTGAATGCAGATCCTATCATTACATTTTAATTAGACCAGCATTTACAAGAAAGAGGGGGGAAATGCAAATTTCAAGTTAAAATGGAGCCACATTTTTGAGCCACAAGCTTCTATTAATGCATATAATTAAACTACTAAGTGATTGTTCGCTCCCTGTAGAGTTGGAAGTGTCACTCAACGCAGTAGCTTTCAAGTGTTACCACTGTTAATAGTTATAAATAATACAGCTGATGGAGATAAGGAATGCTGCGATATGGAGAGTTAAGATACCATTCATTTTAATGCAGTCGGACATGAATTTAATCATCTGTCTAATGCAGGGACTACAGGAAAGGAACCAATTCAAGTTTATGGAATCAGGTTGAGAGGCACCTCATTTGTAGTGGACAGTCATTAAAAGCTAGGTTTTGGTGACCTTTATTTTTAACAAAACCTGACATTTTTGTAAAACGCTTAACGTAAATTGCTTCGCTTATCCTATAACTGATATCTCCTACAGCAGTTGAACATCTTGAGGGCAGTAAGATTAAAGATGGAAACTGAATCTCTGTCTGGTAAGAAGATGAAATGGACTCCTATAAAAACAGTCTCCTCTTGGAGCAAGGGGAAGAACTACAGCTTTTGGGTCTCTTCAGAACATTTCTTCTTTTTTTTTTTTGTGCTGAGAGTGGTCAGTAAAATCAGATGAAAATGAAAAGACGAAATCTTTTAATATTGGCTGATGTGTGCTATGACCAAACTTGAAAATGGGAGCAAAGCACTGCGTAGTCTCATTATGATTCCAAATCATTGTGACCTTTCTGTTGCGACTAAGAACAGATAGATGGTTGACTGACAGATTTATAATTCAAAAAGGTTGTTGCAAACACATAAGAAAGTGAAATGTTTGAGCTCAGGACTTAAACCTCCAGATTCCATCTCATATTCTGAGCTTTTTTTTGGTTCACATTAGTGTTATGTTGACTTTTGATTTTTAACTAATGTCTGTTTTGTTGGACAACAATTACAGTGTCATGCAATTTATAAGACTGAAAGCAATTGATGGGAGTTGAACAAAAGGATTCCATCATGCACTTTGATATGTCTGCCTTGATGGAAAAATCAGCGGCTTCTTGGCATCTAAATGACTAACTTCACACCCGTCGGACCCTGATTATTCATAGTGGCAATGAGTTTGTGAGGTGGCGGATGAATGGATCCTGCAGACGCCATTAGCTTTAATAACAGGGAACTTCTACAACAAAGGCATATGCTAGTAAAATCAATTACTATTCTCATAAAACATTTTAGCAGCTAACTTGTATAACCTTGTAGCCTGAATGTGTGCTGATGGGATCTTATTAAGATTCATTGTTTGTAATTCGTAGAGCAGCTGTTCCTACAAGTAAAATATGTTTAATGGAGCTCAGGTGAAGCAAAAAAATACTGTGAGTTCTGAGTTTTTTCTGGTTACTCAGTATATTATTTGCTGTGAAAGAATACTCAACTTTTCTCTCCTACCACATAAATTGGGCAAGGTTATGACACATTATTTTAGGGCACAAAAATGCTCATGTTTATGAACCTCCAGATCATTAAAAGCTTTGACTGATCTGAATTTATATATATGTATTTATTATTATTAAACCACCGTGACAATCCTTTACATCCTGTCCATCATCTACGTACGCAAATCAAAAATTTTACTCCAGCATCCATCTTTATTATACAAGAGGTGTTAAGTGCTACTTGGATTACAGTCTTTAGCTAGAGGGGAGAGAACTGGAAGTTCAAAGCAAATTGGTTTAGTAGCTTTGAAGTTGTACGTGTTTCCATTTAGAATATTCATGTGTGTGAGAGTACTACGCCGCGTCCTCAAGGGATTCAAAAAGACTGGAAATGTGTAGGGATCCTTTCTCTCCAGGTCGTCGTTCGCCTCTCGCATCGCAGGGCATTAGCAGGAGTGGATTTAAGTCTTGATCGAGTGCCTGCCTAGCCCTGATGGAAAGCCTCCTGTTGACTCCAGAGGTGCTTTGGATGGTGGGCTCTGAGCAGGTGCTGCTCGAGGGATTAAATTTGTTTTGGCAGTAAGCTGTTTTGAACGCTTTTATCAGTTGAAGACACCTTTTAAGGTGTCTAATTAAAAAAAGGAAAGGCTACAGTTACTACTAAAGCTTCGAATGTGTTGGCATTTTATAGTTCCCTTTGTTTCATGAGAGACTCAATCAAAACTGTTTACAAATGGGAAAAGGTTAAGCCTTTAAACATCGGGATTTACGGAAACTCTTTAAAGTTTACCACTGAAAAAAAGGGGTTCAGGAAGAAAGGAGACGCTGCTTTGTTGTATTTTTGAAATTATTTCAAAAAAGAATTATTATTCATTAAACTTGGGGAATGTTTTGAGAACTAATTTAAGAAATAAATACGAAACTTTGCTTTTTTAATGCCAGTGTTACTGAAATATGAAGTACCATTATCAGCTCGCTTTATATATTGACAGAAAACACGCAGCATGGAGGAAGTGGCAAAATTCCTGATGCGATGAGAAACCTTAACTTTTGACCTTGCCTTTGACTGCTGGATGTTTTTAACCTCAGCGCTGTGTTGATGCGTTTGCCTTTAATCTGCAATGTAAATCAGGGCATGTTTTAAGTATTCTGCCTGGTGAATCACAGATGCTTTTGCATTCAGCTCAGTATTGTTGCGAATATTAATACGTTGCCTATCTGGAAGCTTTTTTCCTTGCTGGAGTGGCTTATTTACCTTTCCGTATCCCATTGTGGAAGTGTCATTGCTTTCTTGCCATAATGTCTTTCTCTTCTTCAGCTCTACTTGCCCGTATAACTCCTCTCGTTAGAGCAGTCACTTCTTACAATTGTCTCATTCCTTTTTTCACAGTTGCTTTCTTTTACATTAGAGCACCTCTAACCACCCACAGAAGGGAGAAGTCCTTCGGGTTGGTCCAGGACAACGCTGTTCCAAATTATTCTTCTGACCCCTAATACTCGGTTTTGGGTAACACCTGCCTCAGCTGGCTGCTTTGAAAACGAGCTTGGTGAATTTTATTTTTTTACCTTCTTTGCATCTTGAGGGTCGGATGCACTCTGGGGCTGGCACAAAAGAAGTGAGAGTAGTTGGCCAAGGGCGCTGCGTCTGCCTTCCCTCTCAGCCACCAGGACAATATTTATGATACTTATGATTTATGGTACTTATGATTTACGATACTTATGATTTACGATACTTATGATTTATGATACTTATGATTTATGACATTTATGATTTACGGTATTTATGATTTACCTGCAAAGTCAAACTGAACCCTTGGGTCAAGGGGGAGGAGGAACCTAGAGGTTCACACACATGGGGGCAGATCCTGCTTCCACCTCTACTGCTCGCTAGGCTGCTCCGTCACCCGGTCCAACGCCGAAACGAAAGTATTCTCCCCAAAACGCATGAGTGAGGTGAGTCATCCTGGCCGAGGGGCTGCAGGAACTGGAGCTGGCAGGAGGCGTGGGCAGGGCAGGGAACCATCACGTCCACTGCCTGGGGAGCGCGAGCCAGCCCCGAGTGCCTCCGAGTAAGTCATTTACGTCCTCGCCTCGGAGATGATGGTGATGATTTCACGGAGCTGGCAAAATGAGTGTTTTTCCTCTCCTGGTGGTGATACGAGGCTCGTGATGAGCAGGGGGGTTGTACAGAGTGCAGAAGCAGCTGGGAAAAGGAGAAGACCAACCTTTTTTTCCTCTTTTGTACCCACACTCACTCCAGCGTGAGCGCCGTGATGCTGGGGTCCAGCCATCGGTTTCTGTCCGTGTTTGGCTCGTTTCTCTACAAACCACTCACTTCACAAGTAGCACAGCTCAGTGGGACACACACACGGTACCTTGTCCCTCCGGGGTGCCTTGTGGCCTCATGTCTTCGGCACTCTTTGAGGAGAAATGCAGGATTTGACAGATTTTTAGGTCTGCAGCAGCAGTGCGGACCTGATCCGCAGTCCTTATCTTGTGTCTCAGGCTAATTCCCCGGTTGTGCCGCTCTCTGTTCAGATGTACACAATGACTCAGGAAACCTGAACAAGGATTTTTGACTGCTTTCTTTTTTACAGATGCATTCACTCTGATGTGTTTTGCTCTGGAGCCGCCCAGCAGGAGCAGTGGTGTGGGCGTGCAGGACAGAAGCTGCTGGAGCTGGCCGGGGCTTCGGCAGGGCACCTGCCTGAGACAGCCCCGGCTGATGTGGTCCTGCTGTTCCTCTCACCATGCTCCCTTCCTCCCATCCTTGTGCTGGATCTCGCACGCGTTCGAGCCCGTGCAGACCCATTTTGTTGCGCTCAAGCCAGCAGCAAACCATTTGCCGTTTCTTCAAGCAGTTAAAGGACGGGTTTGTGCAGCAACAAAGCCGCTCGGCGCGGTGAGGTCCTGCTCCCAGCAGGCTGCTAATGGCACTTTATTCCGGCGTCAGGGCTTGCAGGAGCTCTCCAGGAGCTGGTTTAAAACACAGCAACGGCAGGAAACCTCGCGAAGTCGCAGAGTGGGGCCGAAGTGAATGCATCGAAGCACTAAAGCAAAGTGCTGGGGAGCACCAAAGGCGGCGCAGCAACTGGTGGGACCGCGATAGCCAGCCGTTAACTCAGCTTAATAAACTTGAGGGTTTTTTATTACAAGAACACTAACGTAGAGAGGGATCAAGCTGTAGATTTCAAGTGTGCAGTAGTCTAATCCCACATTATATTTAGCCTGGAGATGCAGTTCGAAGGACTGTGCCACCACTTAAGTCACTTTAATGGTTGTATGGTTCAGGATGCCTTACACGTGTTTTTAAAAAATATATTATTTTGTCATTACTGAAGTTTAATCTGGAAAAAAAACCCACACCGTGATTGATGTGTAGTGCGAGCTAGTGTTCAGTTTGCAGCCCTCCGCTGGGATTTATTCCCAGAAGTTAGCAGGAGATCCAGCGTGTCCTCCCGCTCTCCGGGATTGTTCAGAAGCTCATTGTGGAATAAATCTGTTTTTCTTCATTGCTATTCAAATGATGTGTCCCAGACACATTGATTCATCTCTAAACGTGGTCGGCTGAGATTGAAGATAAGTACGCTCACTGCTATTGTTCTAATTCTGAGCAGAGTCTGTTACAATACATGGAGCAGCATCTATTGAATCCGTGCTGAAAGGCAGCGGCAACGCGCGGATTTGATTGGTAGCGTGGCCATATGTTTTTTTTTTCTTTATCGGCTTCCTCTTTAAGTCTATAATATACTTTTATTTCTAAAAACACCATAAACTGATAAATACTGAAAATGCGGTGTAAGCCGGTCCTTCCTCAGCCACACTTGCAATCGTGCTTTACAGAACCTGTCTCGAAACTCATTTCGTGAGGGCATTGAAACCTCAGGAGATCCGGTTTGTTTCTCTCTGACTCACGTTTCTTTGTTCCACTTTTGCAGGAGTTTTTTGAGAATCCTGCTTTTCGCCCGGACGGCATGAAGCTCTATCCAACGCTAGTGATCCGCGGCACTGGTCTGTACGAGCTGTGGAAGACGGGAAGATACAAGAGCTACCCCCCTAGCACTCTGGTGGATCTGGTGGCCAGAATCTTGGCTCTCGTCCCACCGTGGACGCGTGTGTACCGTGTTCAGAGGTAATTTTCTGTGGTGGGCTTTTGGGTATGGATTTACGGCACTTGGGGGGATTCTTGCTTTAATTACAGCAAGAGCTGACTCGGCCTGTTGCTATTTTTCAGTCGTAATCAGTAACGCACTAAAGATTTTTCAACTGTCTGCTCAGAATGGGACAGCCACGTAGAAGGAGAAGCCATTTACATTGAAATCCCTCTCTAATACACCCAGAAACTTCAGGATTTCTGGAGGCCCCGTTTTCACTGCCAGCCAGACGAGCAAAGGCTGTGGCACACGCAGCACTCTAATGATAGTGATGGATAATTGCCTCTTGGCTGTGGGCGAAGTTTCCTATATTTATTACAGGAGCTACGAGGCTTGGTTTTTTTTCCTGTTGCTCTAAAGACTTCCTGTCTTTCCCCGTGGGCATTGCAGGATCTTCATAAATGTATTATGGTAGCGCTGTTATTTCCCTTCAGAAGCCTCCCTTCCTGGGGCGATCAGTAATTCTTGCCTTAGCATTGTGTTTTCGGTGTGGGCTCCTTCTTGGATTAATTTTTCTGCTGTTATCTTCTACGTGTCTGATCGTGGGAAGGGAGGCTGTAGCACACTTACCTATTTTTGCATGTGCAGACACTGCTCGGTTGGCTTCCAGCTACGTGAGCCAGAAACGGTGCCAGTGCAGAATGAGAAAGCCTTGTGCTTTACACCTCACCTGGCTGGATTTCTGTAGGGCACTTGATTTTTGTGCCCTGTTGGAGATGTATTATGGAGCAGGGATAAGTGGGAGAACGAGGCAGAGAAGCAAGTTGCTGCAGGCAAGAAGCACTGGGCAGCCTTGACAAAGTGTGGAGGCAGCCTTATCAGTGGAATTTCTCAAACATCCATTTAAAAAGCCATCTTGCTCCAAATTGTATTTATTTACGCTAATACAAGAAGTAATAAGGCGCTGGTGGTGCAAAGCATCACTGAAAGGGAGGATGCACAAGCAAGATCTGGTGGAGTTGAAGCTGGACTGATAACGAGATGCAGTTCAGGGAAGTCTGAGATCAGGCTCTGAGGAGGTTGTGCTGCAGACTGGGAGACTGCCATGTGAAAATAGCACAGGAGGAAATGTTTCCACTGTCTTGGTCCATAATATAAATAAGGCACTGGTGAAAGCAGATGTGGAAAGCATTTCCCCCCCCCCCCCCCAAGATAACTTTTTGGAGACAGAGGTATTAATGCAGACTTTGGTAAGCCCTTATCTGGAATAATCCCCATCTTCCAGGAAATGAACTGTGGAAGTATGTGCACAGGAGCATCAGTCTTCTCCTTGAAGGACAGAGGTGGGCAGAAAATCTCTGCAAGTTTCTGAGGGAAGGAAAATAACCTTTTAAGAAATGGGAGGATTGATTTGGGCACGGAACAAAATGGGAAATAGCCTCGGATAAAGCGACACAGGAAGCTGGAAATCTTCTGTCAGCCAAAGGAATGAGATTCAGGAGCTTTGCAGAGTTACCAAAGAGGAGGAGAAGAAAGTAGGAAGATTGTAAAACTTGATTAGGCTGATGAATGTGAACACGTTCCAGCAGCCTTTGGTAACGGAGACGTGGATTCGGTGACCAGGAGATCCTTCCTGCAGATCTCCGCTACTGCGAGAGGTTGTGGGTGAAACAAATGGCTTTATTCTTAGAGGAAAGCAAAAGTCTGCAGGTCTTCTCCTGAAGAACACGGGCCTGGCAAAGGGTTTGCTTGGTGTGCTGGTTTCCCAGAGCCTGGTGACGGGTTTCTTCTGTCGGCGGCAGCAGCCCCCGTCCAGCTGTCATCCAGCTGTCACTTACTGTGTTCCAGTGGAATAGCTGTTTTCTTGCTGACTGCCTCAATGTTATCTGAAACGTGTTCGTGGTGATTACAGATTTTTACACCTCCAGTGCAAAGTCCAAAAGCTATTACTTTGATCTAAATTGCTTTCAGGGTCATTGTGTGACTGTGCGGCAGAATAATGAACAAAGCCACATTTCTGAAGCACTCGTGGCCTCTTCCCAGCGCTGCTTTGCTGAGGGTAGCGACCGTTTCCAGCTCCCCATTGCAGCCCCCTGCAACATTCCCTTTCCGTCTGCCTCTTGTCTTCTTCCCCAGCTCCTCCCTCGTTCACCTCTTGCATTTCAGGCTCTATTTCTGCCATCCTTCCAATTTCAGCTTGCCTTCCTGGAAGGCAGCTTGTGCTGAGCTCCCTGCCCGCTGCCTGGCTGTTCGGTGCGTGCATTCGGGTTCTGTACCAAGCACCACGAGAAAAAGGCTGAGCCATCCATCCCCTTCCTTATTAAGGCCACTGTGTGAGATCTCTGGTCCCTAGTAGCAGGTTTTCAGGAAACACAAGGGGCTTGATATTCTTGTAGTGTCTGTCACATGTTCAAAATACTCAATTTAACAACTTGGGGGAGCACAGGAGAGGCGTCCCTGGCAAAACACCGCGGAAAGATTGAGATGCTAATGGCTGCTTGGAGGGTTGCAGAATCACGGAATCACAGAATCACTTAGGTTGGAAGAGCCCTCCAAGATCACCGAGCCCAACCTCTGACCTAACAGCACCAAGTCCTCCCCTAAGCCATATCCCTGAGCTCTCCATCTAAACGGCTTTTAAAGCCCTCCAGGGATGGGGACTCCACCACTTCCCTGGGCAGCCCATCCCAGTGCCTCCCAACCCTTTGGGTAAAGAAGTTCTTCCTAAGATCCAACCTCAACCTCCCCTGGCGCAACTTGAGCCCGTTCCCCCTCGTCCTGTCACCAGGCACGTGGGAGAACAGAGCAACCCCACCTGGCTCCAGCCTCCTTTCAGGGACCTGCAGAGTGCCATAAGGTCGCCCCTGAGCCTCCTCTTCTCCAGGCTGAACAGTCCCAGCTCCCTCAGCCGCTCCTCGGAAGCCTTGTTCTCCAGACCCCTCACCAGCTTCGTAGCCCTTCTCTGGACTCGCTCGAGCACCTCCATGTCCTTCTGGTAGCGAGGGGCCCAGAACTGAACACAGCGCTCGAGGTGCGGCCTCACCAGAGCCGAGTACAGGGGGGAATCATTCTTTGAGGTTACTTCGTAATTCTGGAGATGCTTTCTCCTGCGTTTGTCCTGAATGTTTGTGAACCTGAGCATTCAAAAAACACAAGATGAAGTAGGCCCCGTTGAACCTTCTGGCAAATTGCGCATGAACTAGAAGAAGGTCAGGATTTAATCCCCCATATCCCTCAGGTTAGTTAGCATTTTAACAACTCCCAAAATCAGTACATTGCTGTCTGGTGGGCGTTCAAGACAGGCCATTAATGTGCGCACTAGTGATGCACCCAGGGTATTTGTTTAAACACTCTGCCCTCGTTTGAAGTGCAGCTAGAGAAGCTATTTCTTGCTTGCTTTTTATTAAAAAGCTTATTTTTTCACGTTTATATTTCAATTTAATATGTTGCCAGGCAGGGAGATGAGGGAGGCTCAAGTTACTGTATCTTGTGATCTTCCATTTATTTACAGTAGATTACCTGCTCTTTCATAGCTGACCCTGGGTTTAGCTAAAGACTTGGTACTGGAAGATGTTAGGCTGTTTTATCTCCGTCCCTCTAGGAGAAATACATCCAGCCTGACTTTTTGGAGTTGTTCCATAATTAGAAAAAGAGACATTTTAGTTAGATTATCACTGTAGATCTAACATGCCCTGATGAAAACGCTGTTCTCCTCTCGTGTGTCCTTTAGTCACAATGTGAAGTGCTCATTTCCTCTAATTGAAGCTCTTTGAAGTATGTTGTGTTGGTTCTACAGCGTCGTATTTACTCCAAGAAAGCCACGGAATAAATGAACTGGTTGCCTAATTGTATTTTGCCTCAACGTTTTGGCACGCGAGGGTAAGAGGCGAGGCATTCTGCATGGATCTTTTGGCTTCTGGAGAAAGAAGAGCAAGGAAAACAGGGTGGGGAAGCAAAACACAAGCCCTATGCTGGAGAAAGCTGTTCTGGAACTGGTGGTGTGTCATTGCTGAACTGGGAAGAGAATGGTGGAGTCTGAAGCACTCGTTTTATTCTTGATAGTAAAAGAAAACTCCTTTTCTTGCTCCCTTGCCAGCGTCTCAGACTTCTGTAAGGCGAAAGCAGCGCAAGGATCAAGTCTTTAGGAGCCTTGAAGACCTTTCTCTTTTACACAGCTGCTGCCAAACCCAGCGGTTGTTCGTGGCGGCCGTGATGCGAATGCAAGTCCTCAAGGAACCGAATAGATCAATGAGTACATTTTAAGAGGTCATCAGACAGCTGCTAGATGGTGATGACTTTCAATCACTACTGAACCAAGATGGATTAAGCTAATTACATTACCAATTCCCTGAACCATCTCGTTCCCTGTACGTTTTTGTGATACTCTGCTTTACTCTTTTGAATGTTTGCGTAGACAAAGGAGAAATACTCACCAAGGAACGTCTACGTATTAAGACCAACCTATTTTACAACATGCTGAGCGTCTTTCACACTTGTATAGCCCTTGTTTCTCTGTAGAGGATCTGAGGGATTTTGAGTTTTCCAGTAGAGCCCTTGGGTTGGTGTGTTCTCAGAAGGGCCAGGGTGGAGTTTGAGCAGGAAGAGGGAGGAGAAGCATTTGGAATTGCTGTGGAATACTGCATTAAATGGAAAGTGTGTGTGGTTGGGATGTCCTTCTAAACCTCATGCTTCTTTTTCAGCTTGGTCTGGGTGCGTAAATCCTCTCTTCCCTAGGGAGGGTGTCCTGCTTTCCTAATGTCAAGTGGGACAAACTACTCTGGAAGGCAGTGGAGAGGCCAAACTCGATCTTCCTTTCAAATTCAATTTTAGTCCCTCCCTTGGAGAGCTGAAAGAGGGCGTCTTGCCTTTCGCAGACCCCCTGATTTATGTTCCCCCAGGAAGACCCTCGATTTTCTGGCCGGGCTTTGCTGCAAACCATCGGCTAAAGAAAACTCTCTCACTTTTAAACAGCAAACTTCCCGACATAAAAACGTTGTCATTCTGACGAATTTTCCCCGACGGGCATTCAGCTCAGACCCAGCAGAAAGGCGAGCTCTGGTTCCCAACCCCTGGTCTCCAGCAGCAGGGACCACGTAGAACATCTTGCTTGGAGTCCTAGGCTCCACACAACCTGGGCTGGGTGATCCTTTTTTCAGTTTTCCGAGTGAAAAACGGAGCAAAATTGTAGCCTATTTCTCAGGGTTGTAAAAGCCTACTTTCGTCTTCGGTCTTTTTTTTTACTAAAATGAACTCTGTTGCTTTTTCCCTGCATTTTCCTCCTGCTTTTAGTTGATTTTTTTTTTTGCCTGTGTTATTTCTTGTTCAACCAAATACTTGAAACAAAGGTAATTCAGGTAAGTTCTGTGGTCAGCTGTTTGGGATCATGGCCGAGGTGACTGTAATGGTATTTTGCTGGTTTATTGCCTGCTAATGCACTTGCTTGAGGTTTTTCTTTTTCCTTTAATACGCAGAGATATCCCGATGCCACTAGTGAGCTCCGGAGTGGAGCACGGGAACCTGAGAGAGCTTGCCTTGGCCAGGATGAAAGATCTTGGGACACAGGTAAAATATTTGTCACTTGGTGTTGAGGGAGAGCTGTTCCATAATGTCACACAAAGCAGCAGATCGTTTTTGAGAAGAAAGTAGCGACCAGAATATGCTATGATGATATCTTGGAAAAACTCTTTGTTTGACACATTTTGTTGGTTTTTAGTCTAGGATTTGCTCCTGTTCCTGAAGGTACTTGATAACTATTTTCTTTTATTCAGGTTTTTAACAGAATGAAACCTTTTAAAGCAGAGAGAAGGCAGGAGTGTTTATTTTTAATTTATGCTATTAGAAATTCGTCTTCCTTTCGCTTTCCCTCGCATGCGCTTACTTCACTAACAATTGGAAGAAAAGCTCTTAGGCTGAGGCCAGACAAATCTTCAAAGAGAGGTTTCAGCACAGACAAATGAGGCTTGATATCCTTGATATTTCTAAGGTCAGATGAAGAATATGAGCAGGAGTGGAGAGGAGAGGAGGGAGGAAGTGCAATTATACTTGAAGTCAGAGGCAGGTATGCGTGCCCACCTGCGATGCTCCTCAGGAGGTCACCGTGGCAGTCAGCGTTGGCTGTGCCCCACACGTTCTGCTCAGCCACAGTTTGAAGATCCTGCAGCCTCTGGTGAAGTTATGCCTGAGTTCTGCCTTTCCTGGGACTGGGACACCGGAGATAAAACATGACACAAACCCCACGCTCCTTCTGACTGTTCCTTTAGGGCTTTAATTGCTTTGGTGTCCTGGCACAGAGGCAGATCCTCACCACGGCTGTTCCATACATGTGTGCTGTGATTTAGCTCTCCCTCCCTCTAGCTCACCTTTCCTTAAAGAGGTTTTAAGGAAAAAAAACATCCAGTGGGATGGGAAAGAGGCCAGCGTGAGGCAACCCAGACTATAGCGAGAGCCTTGGTGTGCTAGGAGGGATGCGAAAGCCAAACCCAGATGTGTGGCTGCGTGTGCTTCTGGATGGGTTAGATTTTGTTTCATTCTAATTGGGGCACAGGGGATGAGAGGGGAAGGCTTTGGGGAAAAAAAAAAAAGAAAACAGAAGTAAAGGAATGGTTTGAGGCAGTACGGTAATTACAGCTTTTACAGATGTACACAAGCTAACCTTTAATCTCCTTGCTTAAATACCAAGGATACCGACGGAGCAATAATAAAGGTTTCATCTGCTGTGCTGTGCATTGTGTACCTGTAGCCCCACATAAACTCACGCTGCTGAACTATGTTGTCGGTGTTTAACACGGATTGTTCTCTAGGCTACGTGTAGCTCCCTCCTGCCTTTGCCATCTCGCTTGGATCTGGCGGTTGAGGTGCAAAAGATCGGCAAATAAACTCCCGACTGTCTTCCTTCCAGCTGGGCATTCTCTACCAACTTAATCTCCCCTGAGCTGATGCCCTGCACTTTCTCCTTAAATCATTCCTTCCAGACTCTCTCCGGTAGCCAGCCGGGATTTGGCAGACAGCTTTTCTGGCCGCAAAAGCTTCCATCCCTCCTGCTGACTTTTCACTTCAAAACCCCGCAGGGGGGACAACCTCCGTGCTGCAGCTAAGCCTTTTCAATTGAGCTCTTTAGGGCTAATAGTGAACTCTTCCCCGGTTTTGATGCTAAAACCACTTCACTTGATCTGCACCTGATCAAGACCAGCTGGAGAAACGGGGATATCTGATCCACGGCGGTCAGGGCTGAGCCCGGTAACTGAGCTGAACCATTAAAGGGCTTGTCAAGCTGGCAGTCGTCGCTGTTAGAAGACCCAAATCTGGAAAAAAATCGCTGCTGCGCAGATGATTATAGATTTTAATTTAGTGAGGCAGAAACACTGCAGCTGGTGGAATGAAGAACCAGGCAATCTGTCGCAATACAGCTTGAAATGCAAGGTACTGGTGTGGTTTCCTTGTGTCAGAGGAGAAAACTAGAAATGGGCTTTGTCCTTTTAGCTTGGAAAAGGAGAGAGGGCCAAGATGAGGAAGGGACTTGCAGGAATCATACACGTATGCTCAGTAAAGATCAGCCAGCTGGGGCAGTTCTGCCTTATCCTGTCTTTGCAGAATGTCTCGGCGAGGAGTTGCTGAGGGCTGGGGATCAGGCACGCCAACACCGCACCCGGTGTTTGCGATTGCCGGAAAGGAATCATTCCTGAGCAGCCTCGTAGGAGGCGCAGGATGCTGGCCTTTGTGATTGCCAGCCACTGGCTGCAGCTAAATACATGCAAACGTTAGGTTGGGACACAGAATTTAAAGCCATCATCCAAGAATACATGGTCCTTTCTCAGGTTTGAAGCTCTTAATGAAGGGAGGGAAGTGCTCTGCCTTTCACTGCGCTGTTTGGGTTAGTCGAACGATTGGCAAACAAAGAGTTTGCTCTAGAGTCACGGCACTACAGTGAATCTTTGGCATAGCCCACTGTAACAACAAACAAACAAACACCACTTTTTCCTGCTATTTGGGAGTTTGTTCTATATTGATAATGGTATTTTATTATTCAGAAGAGCAAGGGGCATGAGATAAAGCTGTGCTTGTTGTGGACCTTCCGAGTTACTGCGTGAATTGGATTTTGACACCTTCTTTTCCTGTCTAGAAGTCTGGTTTTTGGAAACATGCGGACAGGTAGGTGTTGCTGCTGATGGAGTGATTGCAGCCCGTTGCTGAAGGCTGTCTTCCCTTCCTCCGAGTACAGCAGTGAGCAAGAGTTCTTGTGCGAATGTTTAAAAGCAAGAAAAGGGTTGCTGAAAACCATAAACTGACCATTTAAGGACTCTGGTGCCTTGGCACAGGTTTTGCCAACGTTAGATCTTTCCAGTGTAGGGTAAAAATGGATTATGCCAACGTCTTCCTCTGCCTTTTTTTTTATGGACACTGACTTTCCCTCCAGACTCTGCTGTTTGTGAATCACAGGGTGCTTTTCCTCACGAACTGTAATGGTTGCTTAGGGAATTGATTTTTACCAGCGTGTCTTCCCAGTTAGTACAAAGACCTCTTTCCAAGGTGCATCAGGGATGGACTGGTGAGCATTTATATACTGAAGCCTACCCGTTTGAAATTGAACCTTGCAACTTCATGCTGTGTCAGCTTAGTTTTGAACCCCAGCGGCTGGCTGGAAATCCATGAGTTTCAGATCCTAATATTTTTCTCCCGTGTAATTTTTCTCTCCCTTTCTTTTCCAAGTGCCGTGACGTAAGGACGAGGGAGGTTGGAATTCAAGAGATTCACCATAAAGTGAGACCGTATCAGGTAGGATTTGTCTGCTTTATAAGAGCTTGCTCCAGACACAATTTGTTACGTACATTTAATATGGAGGTGTTGGGATCCGTTTGCTGAACAGTTTGCCTTTGAAGCTGGGTCCAGTTTTCCATTTATTTTCTCAGCAGCTTTGGATGTCTTTTGTTTGACTGCAGTCACATGTTGGAATTTAGGGGCCACCATATTCAACGAACTGATTACAGTCACCAGTCCTTTGATATTTGCACTGCTGTAAAAAAATAAGCAACTCTTTTTACCGCTTCTCAACCTCCTGTTTTCTCTCCCCTCATTAAGAAAAATGGATTTGGAAAACAGCAAAACCACAGTATGTGCATGCTGAACAGGAACAGATATTTAGCAAGGCAAATTTGCAGCCTTTTGTGTGGATGTGTATGTTTGTATAGGCAAACAGAGCATGTATAAATCCACTTCTGCTCATCTATCTGTATATATTAATGTCAGCAGGTCCGTCGAGCACATAACACACGTTGTATTTTCCCTTCCTAACACACGTTGTATTTTCCCTTCCTGAAATAGTTCGCAAAAAGATTGCCATGCTCATTTCATAGAAAGGAAAAGACACGCTGCTGAACTTCAAGCATTCAGTTCAGGAATCCTCCATCTCACTCCAGTCACAAGAAGGGATCGATGGCCAAGTTTGGGACCAAGGAGCTGAGCTTTCTAACATCGCGTTGGGTGGGATCCATCTTAGTCTGCACGTATGCTGTGCCATATAAATGACATCCTGGAAGTATTCTCTTCCTGTTCCTTTGCTGACAGTAAGGAGAGACTGCAGTGATTACGGAGTTTGTCCATCACATATTGTCTCTTCTTTCAAACATGAATTCCTTGTGCCAGACAGCGAGCACTGCCTCTCTCAAGCAGAAAGCTGTCAGAATGATGCTCTGTGCAGTGGGCACGTACCCACTTTCTAAACGTGATTGACTAAACCGGGACCAATCTGTGTGTCAACACAGAGATTCCTAGCAGAGGTCCTCTCACTTGCATTTTGGAAGCTCTGCTGAGGATTTCGGCGTCAAAGAGGCTCCAAGTGAGGTGCCAGAAGTCGCATGAATATTCTCCGAGCTGGGTATCTGAAAGATGTTCTCGCTTTGCAAACCAGAGATTACTGGGAGCCATATTCTATTTTTCTCCTGCCATTATGTGGATTCAGCTGGAGTGGAACGTTTCCCATCTCGCTGACTGCATAACAGAAATCCAGCATGGAAATCTATAATGATCCCAAATAAATTATCTTGTTCTTACCAGATCTGTGCTGAGGCTGTGCAGACTCATTTGTACATAGGTCGCGCAGCCTCTCGGCTCTTTCCCCGTTTCCTAATCCGTGGTCATTTCGCAAAACATCCTCCAAAGCTGTCTGTTGTCAGCAGTGCTAATCTAATTTAAATTGTAAATTTCTCGAGTAGTTAGCAAATAGCTTATCACAGGGTTTTCAAAGCAACATTATGTTGAATATTCCCTTTGTTAAACTCATCTCTCTGAGTGGCAGGAGGATGTCATCATGTAGTCTTCGCAAAATTTATCATGACAGCAACCGAGAGAAAAATTCAGCAAATGGTATAATTTTTCACGAGCTTTAGACTAATGACAAGGTATGATGTTTTTCTCGGCTTTGTAAATAAACAACACGTTCTCTTGATAAGAGAGACTATCATGTCAGATGGAAAAGAAATTAATCGTTTCCTATAATTAATTACACTTCATGCAACTTCTTTCTGTTCAGGATCAGTAGGCTGTATGTATTTTTATCGTGGCGATGGTGCGTCTGCTTTTAAAAGTCTTTAAAAAAAAAAAATCAATTTGAAGTAGATTACTTGCCCGTAGCTGGTTATTTACGGAGCTGTCTCTAAGCTCCCTTTTCAATTAGTGGCATTTCTCCGTTGCAGCGGAAGGTATTCGCTCGCTCTCGGGCTGGTTAAAGATGTATAGCGCTACGTAATAGCCTTAAAAACGCTCTGGTGGATTGCTGCTGTGAAGAGAGGTTGGATTGACAGGTTTTGAAAGGCAAGGGGCAATGACAGCTCTGTTACAGTTCCTGCTTTAACACTAACACGGGTTCATATCTGTAAGAAGTCGCTGTTTTTGCAAAACAGATTTTTTTTGTATCAAGATAATGATCTCGGTGTGGAGCCTTAGTGAGGGTAAGGCAGGCTTTCACGCAAGGAGTCGCTGCTCTAGGTCAAGTGTAATCTGCACCTGGGTTTTCCCTTTATTTCTCACAGTAAGTTTAAGACAGACTGTACCAGCCAGGTCTGCACATCGACGTGGTCATCCACCCTCATGAGAATTACTCTTCCCCAGCATGCAGGGATGAGGCACTGATGTAGGGAAGCACAGCACGTGGCTGTGCACCGACCGACCAGGAGGTGACCCGGGCTGGCTTTTGCCAAGTTTCTACCGGTATCCCGGAAGGAGAAGGCTTTGTGCATCTCGTGAGCCGCTGCAAACCCTTCGAGGGGATTTTTTTACCCTCTATTCTGCCCGGTGGGGAATACGAAAGACTTGACCCAAGACTTTTCTGAGCAGATGAGGTTGTCTGCTGCGTGCTTACGATGCTGTTAAAATACAGGTAGTATAAAGCTGCCTGGTGAAGGTTCCTCCAGTCTTATTTCATCTGTCTACCGGTGCTTTTGGGACTGGATGTTGGCTTAACAGCATCTAGGCCTACTGGAGAACAAAAAGCGGAGCCACATTTACTAGTTTTTGTTCTGTTTTTGTCCTCAGGAGAACTCAGAAGTCCTCAAGTCTTGCCGCTTTGAACTCTCAGTCTAGCAGTGTGTAATAACATTGTGTTTTTGAAATTAGCACTAAGCTTTAACCTAACTGCTTGTCTGCAGTGGCTTCCCCATATGACGCCAACAGCCCAATCTGGGTATTTCAGGATATCTCATGCCCTCTTATTTTCCTCTACGTTTCCATTTTACTCGTGGTGTTATGTACACAAGACTAGATCTGGATCACCCCGCGCCAGCCGTCCTTAGCAAGCTGGAGTGTAGCTGTGCTGCCAGAGAACTTGGCACATTGGCAGACATCTGTTCGGGCACTTACCCCGCGAGCTGTACGTCAGTGCTGAAATGAGCCCTGCTTCTGTAGCCAGTAAGGGATTTAATTGTGAGCTGTGCTCACCCAGGCTTCGTCATGGAGTAGAGCAGGCAGGCGACAGAATCCCTTATGGCTTTTCTGTAAACAAATCTTTAATTCATGGATTTCTGGGTATTAGAGGATCTGCAGAAAAAAAAAAAATACAGATGTCCTTTGCTTGAGTCTCTATAGTACAACTGGGAAGAGCATGGCAAGGTGTACCCAGGGATCAATCCTGCACTGTGCCATCAGGAAGGAAACGTTGGATACATCAGTGCCACGGTCGTGCACAGGGCATCCACTGCTGTTGGCCATTCAAATTGGAATTCCTAAAGTTAAAGGAGCCTCTCAAAGTCGTGGAGGTATGTCTACACACGATGGTTTTACTTTAGCTCAGGGGTAGGCTTTTGAAATAAGTACTCTGATCAGCCCCTAACTTCAAAACCATCAGGAAACTCAAAACCTGATTGCTTTCAGATGGATTTAGAAGGTGCCTTCCAGGAGCACACCTAGTGACATTAACGGGTGCCTAGTTCTTGGGGTGAGACTGCGACTGAAAACCCCCAAACATGTTCTGTGTGGGCATCAGGTCCTCAATACCTGAAGCTAAGCAAGAGCTGCAGCCACTCATCTGTTGAGCCAGACAATGTGGGAAATAATTGTGCTCTGCTTAGCAGCTGGTTGTGGCAGGTGGGCGAGGAAGTCCCTGTTCCAGCCACATCAGATCAATTCAGGGCACAAACAGAGTGACTCACGTCGGCCAGAGATGTGACTTTCTCATCGTCAGCCACAGGATACGTCAAATGAACTCAGTGCTAACTCGGCTACAAATAAACGCAACTACCGTTACGTGAGACTTGATCATGTTGCCTTGAGGAAGCTTGATTTTGTTGTAGTTGTTTGGGTCCTGAGGCCGCTCCTTGACGATGGTAGGTCATGATAACATGAAAAAGACATTTCTGCTTTCTTCTCCGTCAGTTACTCTTTATAGCTTCTAGGTGCCCTGCAGAACCAATTTCTTCTACCCAAGCACGATCTTGATTGTATTCCCCACCGTCAGCTCTCACTTTGCTTTGCCCTTCCACTTGTTGTGATCCTCAGAACTGCCTTTATGTAGATGGTTAGCAGAGAGTGGATTTGAGGCAAGTGGTGTGTTGTTACTGGTCAGTTCTCAGGGTACCTGTCGGGATGGGTTCGGTGTCTCTGATGCAATCTAAATGAATAAATGGGCACTTACTGCTGGGTCTGAAAAGCACGCGTGATTTATGATGTCTTGCAAAGACTTCTGGAAGTCAACAGACGCTCAACACCAACTTCACATCAACTCTTGTTGCAGTTTGCTCATGTAGGAAAAAAAAACAGCTGATAATTAGTAAAGTTGACTTAGAAAACCCATGCTCTGTAGACACCTCAAGCTTTTTCTTGTGCAAATCAGCAAAGACACGGCCCTAAATGCAGGTTTGGTGAAGGCAGATGCAAAACCACTCCTTCTACATTAGCTGAGTTGCTGTTGGAACTGAATTTCAATTACAGCAAGTCCCTCGGTTAGTCGAAAGAGTTGCTGCCCCCATTGATCCTGCGGTAATTAAGAAAAGTAACTTAAGAATCACGATTTTAGGTTGCTGACTTCCAAACTGGCAGCCACGTGGGTTACCAGCAAAAGAAGCATGCAAATAGGCACAGAAAATTAGTTCTGTCCCGTTGTCAAAGATGTTTCTATTAAAGAGGTCCGGGTTTTTATCGTTCATGATTGCAGGAATATCAGTTGCTTATCCAGTACTGCTCAAATCCATCTAGAATTAAATCAGCCTTTAAGAAAGCACTTCATGTTTTCTCTGAATCATAATAGTTTATGGATCCATGAAATTGGTTTCGGTCTGTTCAACATGTTGCTTAAATATCTTTAACGTTTTTTTTTCTCTTGTCTTTTCCTCTTTGTATTCTTCATCGCTTCTTCTCTTCGACCAGATTGAATTGGTTAGGAGAGATTATGTGGCTAACGGCGGCTGGGAGACCTTCCTGTCCTATGAAGACCCAGAACAGGACATCCTCGTTGGCCTTCTACGACTGCGGAAGTGTTCAGAGGAGTCCTTCAGACCCGAGCTGAAAGGAGGTGTTTCCATCGTCCGGGAGCTGCACGTGTACGGGAGCGTGGTCCCAGTGAGCAGCCGGGATCCTTCAAAATTTCAGCACCAGGTACCTCAAACCACCTTTATTTTTCATCTGTGCTGCTTTTTTGTACCCCACCCCTCCCAGTATAATTAGAGAAGAATTTAACTTCGTCTCCGAGCTTCGTTCTTTGTTTGGAATACCGTCAACTGCAGTAAAAACCAGAATTGAATCTAAGCTCCTTCTTGCATTTCTTGTGCTGAAATCCTGCTGTTGCTGAGTTTTTGCTAGCGTGGTAGTGTTCAGGCAGTCGCTACTGCTCCGAGATAAAGAAAAAAAGCATGGCTGAATGCTATCTGCGTTACTCATGCCCATACAATACGAGAGCTCATTACCTGCTGCTAATTTGGCTTTCAAGTGCTAAGCAGCTCTGGTTCTGAGGTATCTTTCCTGTGATATCCTGTGCTGTACGTACATCAGACTTCGCTGCAAACGAAGAGCAAAACAAAGGGATCCATCCATCGTGTCTCTTTATTTCCTCCTAAAATGGATCTTGTTCAACAGACGAATTTCGCTTCCGAAATCGAAAGTAATTACAGATGGGAAGGCGAGATTTTTTTGGCCCTTCCCAGTTTTCCTTCGAGGGAGCATTTACTGAACGAGAGAATATTTTATCTTGAAATGCAAAGAATGGAGTGGAAAGCCGTGTTCCTAATTCCTTGCAGTGAGTCGTATGAAAATAGCACATTATCCTTCTGCTGCGTGTAACATGCTGTGGCTTGCGGTGAGCAAAAAATGTGAATTAAATTTTGCCCTGGTAGATTTTGAACCTTTCGACCGAGCTTTTAAAAAAAGCAATCAGTTCGTCCTCGGTGCCAGAACTGCTCAGGGCTGATGTTTTAAATTAACTTCCTTGTATTTATTAATCTTTCCCCGAGTATACGTGTTAAGCTGCGGTTCTGGTGGACGCTGGTGACGTGTAGCCGTAACGCGGGGGGCTGTTTTTAAAATGATAATAAAGGAGCAGTGAATTTACCCACCACAAAACAGCCAACGTTTGGAAATTTTGGAAGGAAAAAGTGGTCGTCAAAAGTATTGAAAAAAATAAAAAGTAAAATCATTTGGAAGTAGCCAACTGCAAACCTTAAAATAGGCTGGGAATTGAAATTTCACGGCAGATGACGCACTGGTGTTCATTCAGAGTTGTCAGCGTTCAAGAGGTTAAGCAGAAAACGTTTTTTTTTGCTATGGCAGGGACAATTTCTGATTAGAAGAACATTTCAGAGCGAAGACTTCTGTGTGTTATTTAAAAATGCCTCTAAGTGTTAAGTGTTTTTAGAATTAAATCACATCCACTTCTTTTTCAGCGCAGCCCGAGCCTGTACATCTTGTCAGGAAAAAGAGATGAACAAAGAGCCGAGCATAGTTCCTGCATCCTAATGCTGGAAGTGAATTAATCCAATCAATTATTGCCAGATATATAGGACAACTAAGTTGTTAAATAGAGTGGAAAGGCTCTTCCCTTGTTTTGAAACATTATTTTGCACCCCTGCTGGGCGAGATTTCCAAACATAAATAGAGGCGTGGATCTGGTCCAGAATATTAACGTGATCTTCTGCAATCCTTTTTGCTTTGGCATCTTTTATTTCACGAGCTGAGCCTCGCAGGTGTCCCACGAGCTCTGGAGTCTGCAGGAGGCACGCAGGTGACTTGATGCAGGCCCTGACACCCAGCCAAGCCTGGTGGCCGCTGCTTTGGTTCTTCAGAATTGCAATTTGACGGCATAGGCACCCACATCCAGTGCCTGTGCTCCACATTTGATCCCTAGCATGAAGCCAGGTCCAGATGGATGGTTGTGTTCGGGCTTGGTCATTTCAGCAGGACAGACTTCTCAGCGCGAGGAGTCCCGGGATGCGTACCAACCTGGCTTACCTTCACTGGATTTAACTTGGTTCTGTTTCTGCCACTGAGAAGCTGTCAGGCACTAGAGCTGCGTATGGATCATTTCATGATCTGAAGAAGAAAACCCAAAACTAGGAAAGCTGCACGGTGAAGTTCAGCCTTAGTACACCTCTTCCCAAGCCGCTGTACTTTGCCCTCTCCTGCAATAAGATTCTGATCATTCCTGGGCCTGAACATGCGTCTGTTGGCAGTGTACTAATGCTTACATTCTGACCTTGCTTAGACTTTCTATTTTTACAGAACTTTTATTTTCTTCCTGTTATTTCTCCTGTTACAGGGATTCGGTATGTTGCTCATGGAGGAGGCAGAAAGAATAGCCAAGGAGGAGCATGGGTCATGGAAAATTGCTGTAATTTCAGGTACCTTTGCTTTATCCTTTTTTTTCCCCCGTCTTAATCTGAAAATAAACCCACTACAGCTAGCACCACTGCTGTGAACATTCATCGTATTAGCTTGAAAATGAGCATCAGCAGATGCTTCTTCGTAATGGAGTCAAATTCCATCATAGCTCTGTCCAGCACAATACTATTATCGTAAGCAGCATACCAGAGGACGCGCTGCAGGGATCCATCCTGCTCTTAGCGCCGGAGGAGACAGACTGCGTGACCATGGGTGGCTTCCTCCTCCGAAGGCTGCTATTTCTGAACTCGCTGATTTGGCCCCCGTCGCAGGTTGTTATTGCTGAGGGCTGCTTTCCAGAGTTGGTGAGGATAGAAAATTGCCCGCCTCCATTTTGCAGCCTTTCTGCGAGCACCGTCATTAGGGTGGACAGATGTGCTTTTAGGATACATTAGGCATGATCATGGAGAAGGCGAGCTGTGGAAGAAAGAGCTGCAGCCCTTTCTCCCGGTTCATTTTCAAGGCATTGTGACTAAAAAGAGCGGCAGCAGCTCGTAGCGTGTGTGCGCGTGAAGTCAAGGTCAGAACTACCTTTGTGCATTAATTTATTCTTAAATTAGCATTTGTGGTAGGTACAGAAAGCTTTTACTGGCATATAGGTTCTGTAAGAGAGGAAGCTGGTGAGTTGTATGGGGAGAGAAACTCGTGTTGGCCTGAGATTCGTTTGTGCTTTGGGACTTGACGAGAAGAGCTGTAACTTAGGCCTTTTAAAAAAACAATAATCCTCTCCCTCCCCACCAAAACCCACTGAAAAGCAGCAAACCACAGATCTGATCCAAGCTGCCGAGTGCTGAAGCGAACAGCCTGCTCGTGTGTTTCCAGCTGTGTCACGTCACGGGGTGCAGGAGAGCCAAAGCCAGCTGCCTCGACAAGTACTTGTGACAAGGGCCGGAGCGAGGACGATGCGCGGGCAGTAGCCAGATGCTTCAGGAGAATTCCGTATTCTCTAGGTTCCCTGTTCCTTCTTTTCGTAAGACACAGGCCACTCGTGTTGCCCTGTGGCTGCTGCCCAGGATTCAATTTGAAACTTCGAACTGGGAATTTCATTTGGTTAATTAATGTCCGTACCAGGTAGCTCCTCAAGTGGAAATGTTGGGTTTTTTTGGTGGTGTTTTTTGACCAGTAACACCTCGGTTTGGGACGCATGGAGAGAGGCAGCCGCAGTCTCCCTGCGATAAAGAACATTTAGTTCATCGAGAACAGCAAACACACAGCAATCGCTAAAAAATGATCTGTGGAAGCATTCGCGTTACTAAGGTTAGCTGTATTTTAGCAATCTGAGCTGAAGAACGCGTTCTTTGCATTGAAATGCAGTGCAAGGAGCCTGTCTTGCTGCCTGCACAGTTTGTGTCATCTTACCCAGACCTTGTCTGTGACTTTTAAGTTTTTTTTTTTCCTGGACTGCGAAGTAGGATACGGTACAATTTGTCTCTGTAACAGACTACTACAGCAGCTGCAACGAGCAGAAGTTTCCCAGCTGTTTCCTTGGAGATGATTTCACTTGAATTTAAGTTCTCCTGTAAGTTTTAGCTGAAATCCAAATGCAGGCAGAAGTTCTTTCTGCACTGGAGGACGAGCTTGGTTTTGCTGCTTTTGGTTCCAGCCTAGATTTTGAATCCGGGAAGCCGCTGGGAGGTTGGGGCTCCAACATATTGCAAAATTTTCCCTGCTGTCTAGAGAGAAGCCAGTAAGGGAAATCTGCTTTCAAAATGCCTCTCGCAGGGCTCCCTATCTCATTAGTACATGTTTTTATTAATGCTTTGTTGCAGTGTTTTCTTTCGCAGTGTCCTTTCTCCAACAGTATTTTCCAGCCTGGCATTTAACGGCTACATCGGTACTAGTTAATTAAATAGTGCCAGAACATCCAAAGTGCCTCTTCAGGGAATGGTCCCCGATGCGTGCTTTGTGCCAGAGAACTGTGTGGGTCAGTGCTAGTCCTTCCGGACCAAAACCTTCCCGAGGCTCTGCTGGTAAAGTAACAGAGCGAATCGCTGAGTTTCTGTACTCTGACAGTTCTTATTTTGCAAATGAGAAATGCTTTCCTTCTCTCTTTCATTTTCTTCCACAAGAAACGCGTGAGGTTTTAAGGTAAGGCTTTGCGAAGGATTGTGATTATTGGCTGTAGGTCAGGGCTCGTCTCTAAGATTCAGGTTCAGCTCTGGTTAGAAATGAGCAGCAGTCGTCATCTGCGACTGTTCCCTGCCCTGGCTTTGTGTAGGGGCATCTCTGATGGATTTAGGGCAGCACGTTTCCGAATGGCAGGGTGTCCCTTGGTGTCCCCTGCTGCCAGGGAGCCTTGCTCTGCTCTGCCCATCGCTGCAGACACTTCCCAATCTCCATGCCAGGAGTCCTGCGGCTGCTCTGGGGTCTGCTCACCCTGTAGAGAAGGAATCGAGGAGCCAGGGATGTCCAGAGGGCCCCAGGAGTCTCTGGCTGGTTCTTTGCCACAGCCTTGGATTGAAGCATGCCTTGAAGTTACCTCGGAAATGCATTTAATTCGAGGCAGGCTAAGGTCAATTCCAATGAAAGCCAAAAACATCCAAAACAAGCGATGCTGTCACAAGTCGTTACGAAAAAAAAAAACAGGAAAGAAAGAAAAACAATCATGGCCAATCTGTTTTTAGCGAGGTTACAGCAGCAACATCCCTCTCCTGTCCAGGTGGTTTGCCGCCCTTCCTGATCAAGGCGGCAGCCAACATTTCCTGACATCTCGGGCTGTGGCATTCGAGCCTCGCTTGCTAGAAAACCTCTCACCATGGAGGAGCTGCCAGAGCCAATTTTCTTGCGTCCAGGCACCCCGGAGGACTTCAGTCACAATCTTTTCCCCTCTGACTCCGCTTCCTTCTCACGTGCAACCTAGTCAAAGCTCTTAATTAAACAGCGTTTCACTTCCCTGCAAGCTCGCGTGTCCCCTTGGCTGGGTCAGGCGGCGTGGCTTGCACTTTCCCATCTCTTGCTTCCAGGAGGGCACCAATTCCTTCCCCCTCAGCGGTGAGTCAGCGGCGTATTTCACCGTGCTCGCGTTTCGATATTCTGTAGCAGGCAGCACTGTAAAGTCACTTGATGCAAACATGTAAATGGGAGACGAGTGAGTAAGTCATGATTGCCTCCCGATTAAGATCGCTAGGACCATAATAAGCAGCTCGGGGTGACTGATCCCGACATCTCTCTCCTATGCGTGCTGCAGCAGTCAGGGATCCACAATCACAAGGCTGTGAATAGAAATTAAACTAATTCCACCTGCTTTCTGTAGTCTCCGCGAGAGATAAAATCGTTCATTACAGCCGGTGACTCATCTCCCGGTCTGTTGGTGCTGCTCGAGCACGCCGTCTCATGTGTTTAAGGAAACCGTGCTCTTTGCCTTTTGCAGCTACGGAGGTTCGGAACTTTCTAAAAGTAAATCTGATGCATCCCACCGGCGTCAAATTCACCTGCAAGGGGAGAGCAAGTGAGCTGGCGTCGAAATGGAGAGGTAAAGTTTCAGGGCGCACTCTGAAGTACCTTGATTTGCTCGTGTAAACGGCCTGTTGGTCACCTTCGAGGTCACAAATTACTCGAGTAATCAGCGCCTCGGAGTTCAGATCGGATGTTGATTCATCCTCGGAGGTTGCCAGCCGGCAGGGCGTACTCGGGAAACCACAGGACGAGGCTCTGAGGTGCTGCGAGGATCGATGGGGATCGCGAGGGCTCCCCGGAGTTTTGCTTCCATCGCCGGTTGGATATTTTTAGAAACACCGATCTTATTAGCTGTTAATAAGAGAAGAAGCGGCCCGAGATCAGTGGAAATACGGGGATGTTAATGGATTGCCTCCGTGATGTTTGTCCGCTTTAGATTGATGGCCTTTAAAAAAAAGTGATTAATTAGGTGGATTTGGGAGAAGCCAGGGATAAACTGGTGGGAGCGGGTTGGTGCTGTGGAACAGCTGCTGTGTGCAGTCCCCGAGTTCTTAGTGAACTTCACTTTTGCAGGTTTAAGAATGTAACAGCTTTGAAAATAGGCCTGATGCTGTCTTAGCTGGGATTTTGGTACAGGCATGAACAGGAACGTTGCTGTTCGTAAGCAAGGACACTGCTGCAAAATGCAGCGGTCTGCAAGCGTCTTTTGGTAGGAAGCTTTTATATTTTTATATATTTACATATATATATAAATAAAAATTTATTGTCAGTCCCAGGTTCCGGCTTTCTAAACCATGCTCAGCCATCTACGTTCGTTAAGGCTTTGTGTAGATGGACATTGCACAATCTCCAGACACTTCCTTGATATTTTTCTGTGTTAAGTTTTGAAAATCCCGTCAGTTCAGAGGTGTGTATCCGTCTGACTGTTCCACACGTGCTTTCCTTGCTAGCGTGTGCTCCGTCGTGTTTTTTTCCTGTTAGAGAGGGCAGAGGAAGAACCAGCAAGGCAAACGTGACACAGGAGTTGAATGCATGGGGATGCTTTTTGTGCTCCCTCCGCCCTCAGCAACTCCTTCCCCAGCCTCAACCCAAACAATCACCTGGTTTAGAAAACCCAAACAACTGGGGGAAAAAAAAATACCCACAAATTGTGAGGCTGGCTTAGGCAGGAAGTATTTCGAGATCAGATCCATGAGGAAATGGAGGTGACTTCCACGCAAGCGGCTTGTAATACGCGGCAGTATAAATAGACTTGAATCAGAGCTATGAGCAACGGCCGTTTTTAGGGATTTAACCATAAATATAGTTTTCTTTCTTGGGAATCTTCCTCTCTGACCGCCGGTGTTCTCACACTGCCCACAAGTGGTAATCCTCCTTTTCAAGCCTGCGCAGGGGTTAAGGGCTTAAAGCTTGTTTTTAGCCAAAGCTTTGGGTTTGGAGCTCGGCGAGTCGTGGGTTTCGTCTTTTGTCGTGTTTACAACCCGCATTTCGACGCAGGCTCGCAGTCCACCTTTCCAACCGCTGCTTCAGCCAAGAATTACTTGTGGCTTAAGGCAGACTTATCCCCGGTGCACTTCGCTCCCTTCTGGAAGGCACAGAAGCAGTAAGTCACCTCCCCGCTTCGCTGGTAGCACCCAGCATCCTGCATCTCACCAGCTGCGCTCGCCCTAAGCCGAGCAGGTTGAGGACCTCTCCCCGTGCCGGGAGCTGAGGTACCCGTGGAGCAGCTAGAAGATTCTCCACGCACATACAAACCAGGACTGCGCAAACGAATGCCATCGGTTCCTGCGCTCCTCCAGACTACATTAATGTACTCCTAGCAAAAAAAAACGTGTTTCCCAGCAGACTCTTTGCACAGTGTTTTTGTTCTTGGGGTAAACACGTTCAGCCGAACCTTCTCCAAATCTGCCTCCTTGCTCTTCGAGGCGTTTAATCTACAAGCAGCCAAGGCGAAAGGTGCGGCAGGCCTGAACTACCAGGATCGCCACTACACCAGGATGTAAAACCACGCAAGGTTACTCTCAAACAAAGGGAAAGCTGAGGTCCCCTGCATCAGGCACCCAGGAGTCAGCGCAGGCAATGAACCGGGGAATGATGCACAAAGCGAGCTCGGCTGCACAGCAGCTGCCTGGTGGAGGATCTAGTTAAATATCACTTCATTTGAAGAGGGCCGGTGGGAGAACTGCATTTAATCGACTCTAGGATCAATGACAAACGCACTCGGAGCGCGTTTGCGAGGCAAGACGAGCGTTTGCGAGCCGGGTTAGGACGGGCAGCTTGGGTTCTGGCAGCACGTGGGGAAATTGGGGTAGCGACGGGAAAGGAGAAAGGCCCTGGATATTCTCATCCCACGCTTTACTGTGGTCATACCTCCAGTCCTGCCAACACGCAGATTCTCCTCCGAATGCTCTTTTCCCAGCTTGCCTCCAGGATCCCGGTGATTTCGGTCTCATCCCTGGGTGTTTGACCAAAGAAAGCAGCATCAAACGCTTGTAACACCGGGGCGGTTTGGGGGCCCGCTCGCTCTCTGCTCCTCGGCGCTAGGGAGGAGGTGCCCCCCCCCCCCACCACCTAAATCAAAGAGCAAAGTGAAAAAAAAAAAGCGAGCGGCTTGTTTATCATGAAGTCGTTGCTCATTTAAGGTAATTTTCTGCATGAGTGGTGCCTTTCTACTCCTCTGATGTGAGTAGTATATTAGTATGCAGGCTTGGGTAGCTGAATGGTAGGCCCTGGAGGCATCACTCTATTATTCAGAGCTCTGGGGAGGTCTGATCTGAAATGTCTGTTTTTCCATTTTCCAGCATTTGTAATTGCATGTGTGTTTTCTTTGCCTTTTGTTGTTGTTTTTTGGTGGTGGCGGCGGTGGTGTGGGGTTTTTTTGTGTGTGTTTTTTTGCTTTTTGTGTTTGTTTTTGCTTCTACTTGTACCTGCTCGGAATTTGCATCTTTTTCCCCTTTACTAAACCCTACCCCCAAAAAAAACCCTAAAGGACACGCAAACAATTTTAAACACGTCCCCCCTCTGACATCCACATGTCCTTAGGTGCTGAAAGTGTGGAGGGGAAAAAAAAACAACAAACCTTGGTGTTTGAGACCGGCGGACGGGCCAGAAAGCTTGTTGAATTTGTAATAGTTTCTTCCTTTTTGGCAATAACTAGGTGCTCGAGTTCTGCATTCAGCATTTGCTCTCCTTTCGGAAGGGTGATGCTCTTCCAGTCCCTTCCGGGGACTTTTGGGGACCTCTTTTAGCAATCAAACAGCGGGCAGGTATCTCTTTATTCAGGGTGGGATTTCGGAGAGCTCGATGCGTCTCCCCCATTTCGCAGTCCTTAAGTCTTGGCGCTTCCTTTCGGGAGCCAGCGAGGAGCAGTTGCATGCGGTGACTCAACCAGTACAGGTTTTTTTTTATTGTCACAAGCTGCACAGCGTTCAGAGGATGATTTAGAGCAAACAAACGAGCTCCGTGCTTGTTACCCGCGTTCCTCCCGGCCTGCGGCACGAGCGCAGCCCTCGTACCTGTTGTTCCTCGATCCAACCTGCGACGTCTTTGCTCCAGACTCTGCCTCCGTCAGGACGTGAGCGTGCTGCCGCGGGGCGGATCGCTGGGTCGCTTCTGATGCCGGATGGCTGGGGAGGGAAGTCAAGATCATGAGCGCACAGCCGTCGCCTCGCTCTCCAGCCGCGTGTCGCTCAAGGACTTCTAAAGTCAGCGAGGGTGCCTTTGTACCCGATAGCCTCGAGGGACTTGCTGCCTTGCCAGTCTGTCTGCCTGCAACAACTGATAAACTTCTCTCCCCGTCCCTTTCCGCGAGCTTTTTAGTGCTGGTCGTAACGCCTCGCTGGCTTACCTTGAGCTTGGGAGAAGTCATCCTTCTCTAACTAACGGCGGAGGAAGGGCAGCCCTCTTTAAAACCTTTCCCGTTGTCTCCCTGAGCATTCCTATTACCGTTATTTTGTCTTTGCTGCTCGGCATCCCATCACTAGCCCCGTCTGACCCTCGTCGTAAGTACTTCAAGCAGTCGGACGGGGATGCCCACACTGGTGACCCAAGGAAAGAGAGCTGTGTTTTCACGGTAGTGCTTTGGTTTCAGGAAAATCACTTGTTTAAAGAATTACGCTTCCTCTAAAAGAGCTCCAGTGATGAACACGTGCAATGTAATAGATATTTTTAAATATTGGAAGTCCAGAGTCCTCCCCCCCCCCAGATGACAGAAGCATGAAGCTCCCGCCTTGATGTACTTCAACAAATTCCTCCGTTATGGAGCCTTTGTTTTTCCTCTGAGCGTCGCCTTGATTGTTCTGTCGTCGTCCTCTCGTTTTGGTGGCTGGCTTTTGCAGTAACGATGACCGGAGAGATCGAAGCCAGTGCTTTCCAATTACTTGAAGCATCTGAAAAATAAAACTTCAGGCCCGAGACCTTCCTCATCCGTGCGCGATAGTTACGCGTGATGCTGAAAAACACGTAGCAGGAACGTTTCCCTGCTTCCTTTGCAAATACCGTTGGTGAACTTAAATAACGTGGGTGCAGGTGCGGCTCTGAGGAAGTTCCCATCCCCAATGTTGCTGTTCTTTTTAACGCATGCGTCGTTCGCTTCAGCCACCTAGGAAATCGGGACAGAGACGATCAGCAGCGGGGCTACGGAGGCAGAAGGGTGCACGTGGCAGCGCAGCGATGGCGGCGGCGCGCACGCCAGCTCCCTCCCAAGGACTCAGTGCCCCTGGAATGGCTCAGCGCCCTGGCAGACACCTGAGCAGCTCTGGCCAGCCTGGTGCCAACACGCCGTTCAGCGATAAATGAGCACGAGACATCCTTGCGTCACAGCTTGCCCGTGCCCGGGCAGCCTGGCTTTAAGCTACGCTCCCCTGGCTCCGAACACGATCTGGGCTGTTGTGCTTTGCTAGCTCCTTGCCAAGTCCTTAATCTCACGCTACCTCTTTGTGAGGAGGGTTGGGGCTGTGCCAAAGCAACATCCTGTCCTGGCACCGCGACGCCTTGCTTTGACTCCGGCTGTAAAATTGATGTGTGGGTTTTGTTTTGTTTTAAAGGATGTGTCCCCTCCTGCCTCGGCACCGCGTATATCTCAGCACAAGCAGCTCCCTCCACCTGGACTTACTGTGGAGACAGCAGAATCAGCAGGTTTAGCACCAGTGGCATCTAACAGTGACAGCACTTGGCTTCTTTGTTTTACCTCTGTAATCCAAGTTGCGCGTACCGAGGTGGGGCTGTGACCGAGGACTCCTTTCATTCACAGCAGAGGAACCGAAGGCATCCACCTGCCCAGTTTCTGCCTCAACCCCTCTCTACCCGTCTTAAATCAGCTGCCAAAAGGGGACAGACGCCAGCTTGACGCTGCCGTGTCGTCCTTAACGGGTTAATTGGCGTTTCACCGACCGTCCTTGACCGGCATGCTCGCAGCAGGTGAGCTGGCTCCCTGCTCGACTGAGTCTGAAAGCAGAGAGATGCCCGAGGTGAGCCCGCTGCTGACTCCAAGGGCAAGGGCCGGGAATGAGTGGACAAAGTATTTCCGTGTTGTAAAGACCGCAAATTACTTTTCAAACCCTAAAAGGCAGCTCTATAAATACAGCGCTCTTGCACGGAAGAGCTTTTTCAACCGCGGTCTCTGCTGTGACGTCTGTCAGCGTTATCTGTTTCTGCTGGCATGGGAAAGGCAGGCTGGCTCGGCTCGGCCCAACGGGATTGTCTCCTTATCTCTGCGCAGAAGATGCTCGTTCGGGAGGGGTGGGGGACGAGATTGAATTCCCCCCTCGCAGGTGCTCGCCCTGTTAAAACCAGACGCAGAGAGGTCCTTTAAACGAGCACCCTTATTTTTTTTTCCCTTTGAAGTGCAGGCATTTTGTCACCCACACCATCCCCGGTTGCCTCGAAACGAGCCTCGTTGATAATTTACTCCGCGACTGGAGAGGAACAGCGGCCGAATCCGCGCCGGCACGCTTCGTCTTCTGAAGCAGTGGTTTTAATGTCTCCCCGCAGCGAGATTTCGCCGGAGCCTCGCTCCAGCCCCGTGACGTAGCGGCCTTATCGCGGCAGGTCTGGCACCGCCGCCGTTCGACCCCCCCCCCCCTTCCTGCTGTAAGCTAATTACTATGCGGCAAGACGATCAGTTTTCCCCCAGCCCGGGTTTCTATTTGTGTGCCGTCAAGTAGAAAATTAACGTGGACGCGGGCCAGGAATGCTTCACGCCTGAGTGAGCCGAGGGCGAAGGTGGCGGAGGGGAAGGCAGGCTGGATTTCTGAATGGCGGGTGTGGAGGGATCAGGTGATGCTCGAGCGTCGGCGGCCTGCTTCGTTAGCTGCATCGGCGGAGGAGCTGGGGGAGAGCTGGAGGAAAACGCTCGCGGCCCTCACGAGCCGCCCGTCGCCATGTGCTTTGTTCCAAACAAAGCCGAGCGGCGATTGCAGAGCAGGTGAGGGGTGAGGCCTGCGCGGTTCTCAGCGAGAGGCAATGCTAGCCCGAGCTGTGCTCATTCATCAGCTGCCACGCTGGAGCCTTTTCAGCACCTCCTCGCACTGCAGAGGTGCAGACGTATTAATTCACGGCATTGTAGGGGTCGGAAGGGACCTCGAAAGACCATCGGGTCCAACCCCCTGCCAAAGCAGGTTCCTCAGAGCAGGCTGCCCAGGTAGGCGTCCAGACGGGCCTTGAATATCTCCAGAGAAGGAGACCCCACAACCTCCCTGGGCAGCCTGTCCCAGTGCTCCGTCACCCTCACCATGAAGAAGTTCTTTCACGTGTTGGTGCAGAACTGCCTGGGCTCCATTTTGTGGCCACTGCCCCTTGTCCTGTCCCCACAGACCACTGAGAAGAGGTTGGCTACATCCTTCTGTCTCCCACCCCTCAGGTATTTGTACACATTGATGAGATCCCCTCTCAGTCTTCTCTTCTCCAGGCTGACCAGCCCCAGGTCTCTCGGCCTTTCCTCACAGGAAGATGCTCCAGGCCCCGTACCATCTTTGTGGCCCTCCGCTGGACTCTTTCCAGGAGATCCCTGTCTGTTTTGTACCGGGGAGCCCAGAACTGGACACAGTACTCCAGGTGAGGCCTGACCAGGGCAGAGTAGAGGGGGAGGATCACCCCCCTTGACCCGCTGGCCATGCTCCTTTTAATGCACGCCAGGATCCCCTTGGCCCTCTTGGCCACGAGGGCACACTGCTGGCTCATGGCCAACCTGTCGTAACCGAGCGACTCCGTCCACTTGTGGTGCTCCCGGGCTCCACAACACACAAACCTTTAGGAATCATCTCAGGAATTTGCAATAAAGCAAACACAGGCAGCAAGGAGGCTAAATCCCGATGGATTTTTTCCCTGCCTGCTCATCCTCCCTTCTTGTTAATCAGCAGCAGTGTATTTCGGAGCGTCTCGACGCACCTGAACTGCCGAGTGCACCTGTTGCTTACGGGAACACATTGCAGGGATCCCTGAGAGGTGTGGGGAGCCGTTCTCCTCTTTCCGCTCCTTTCTCTCCCTCCTTCGAGGTCATTAACGTCTGATTGAGCTTCTTCAGCTCTCGATCCGTGGAAACCTTTTCGGTTGCTCCTCGATACAGACGTCGTGTTTGCGCCGTTAACGCTCTCCCCCCGGTGCTGGCGAGCCGCTATGGGATGAGGTGGGTGCTCGGTTTAATAACTGGTAGGCTAGCTCTCGAGATTGCCGAGCGTTTCTTCCTAGGTGCTTAAAATCTCCTAGGCCATAGGAGAGAAAATTGATGGTGAATTCCTCTGATGCCCGGTGAGTCATCCTAAATCCCCGGTCTCTCAGTAATACTTTACCAGATGGGTTGAATATTTCAGCAACTGTCTCTGGAAGAAGCCTCGAGACATCGCGCAGCCTGTGCATCCGAAACCTCACAAACCTTTAACTTGGCAAATCTGGGGTGAAAAAGAAGTTCTGGGATTAGCTCTTAAATATTTCATTTTGCTTGGGGTGGAGTGGGAAGATCAGTGAGCTGAACGCTGCAAAACCGGTTCTTTAATCCTACCACTGGATTTATTACGTATTTTATTACTATTATTGGTGACGGTCTTGGGTTTGACACTGGGCAAATCAGCCCAAATGATCAATTTGTTAATAATCCAAGGCTTTTGCTGTGGTTTTCCTTGCACGTTTACCCGCAGGTGGTTCCTCAGTGTGACGCCGCGGGAGCTGGGTGAGGGGACGCTGCCTTCCGTGCGGGAGATGTAAAAGGAGAAAAGAGTTTTTCGAATTAGCCAGCTCGTAGACTAGGCCAAGCCATCACGGATTTCAATCGGATTCAATTAAATTAAAGGTGTACAAAGAGCAGGTTGCAGAGGAGGTAAGAAAGGTTTCCCTGTTGTTACCCAGAGGTGAGTTTTCCATCAGTTTTATTTACGGAGCAGAAGCCGAGCACGAGTTGGAGGAGGGATCGACGTTATCAGACAGGGACGGCATCTCTTTGCCTTCGCATCAAGCCCCCAGCGTTGGGTTTTCAGAGCAGGGACTGGATTTGGCTGCTCGAGGATACGGGGGGCTTTCCGCTGGTGGCTCACAGCTTCAGGAAGAACCCAGTCTCACATCGGAAAGCTCCCGGTGTTTTGTAGCAGAGAGGTGAGCTGATGAAGAGAGAGACGAAGGCTTCAGAATGCTTTTTATCACAGCCCGGATTTGGGATTTCAGACAAATTACCCAGCTGCCTGGGATCTCGGCTCTCCTGCCGGGACGCGGCGATGACAGCACCTCCCCGCTAGACAGAGGTGTTGTGAAAATAGTAATTGAAAATTGCTGGCAAGCAATCCGCGCGGGAAGAGAGCACAACTTTCATCTGACAGAGGAAAATAAGAGGCTTTCAGGCGCGGATCTCGCTTCCAGGTTCAAAAAAAACGGCAAGGCACAAACCAAACACGGCTTAGGCACAATCGCCGCCGGTGCCTTTTGGTGCCGTTAATCAGCCGGCCCGTACGAGAGCCAGGCTTACGAAACCCTTGGCACAAAGAGTCGTGTAAGTACCTAAAGAGACATCGAAATCACGGCTCTCACTGCCACGCTAATTAGCTCTCTGTGGGAGCCGCAGCAGGAGGAGGTCACGAAATCCTCAACTCTCCCATGCCCGCCTTCGGTCCCTCCAGAGAGGGCTGGGACACGGGCGGAGGGGCTCTGGTTGGAGCTCCGACATGCTTCGAGATGCAAAACGCTCTAAAATATTAAAGACATTTCCAAGCGCTCCGTTTTTACAGCTGATGTACGCTTTCAGTGATCTTTTTTTATAAAAAGAAATGAATGATATTCCCGTTTTCCACTTGCATTTCCAGGATTACGTTTTCTGACGACTGCCAGAGCACGCGTAGCTCTCAGTAATTCTCAGCAGAACCCGTCGTTTTAAAAGAAAAGCGAGCGTGTCTGTGCTTCCTCTCCTTGCTCTTTGGAAAACAGAGAGTATCCAGTTTGTGAGATCGTGGGTAATGCTTCCCAAAGCCCTTCTATTTTTCAATCTCCCAGCATCTTTAGCAACTTCGGGGGAATAAGGTGAAAATCACCCAATCTAGAAATCTTGGCTGCAGGGATTGACGTGAGGATTGTTCGTTGGCTTCTTCAATTAATAATGTTCTTCCTGATTGCTCCGAAACGCTCGGGTTTCCTCCGCAATGTAAATAACGGTGTGTAGGGTTTTTTTTTTCCCCGTTTCCCGGGTGCTGATAAGGCGTCCCGGTTATCTCAAATCCGTCGCCTTTGTTACCAGTCTCGGCGCTTGGTTGCTAGCGATTCACACTGAAGCAGCCTTGTGTTTCCCCCGAAGATAAAATCCGGCCTTGTGAAAGCTGGAAATGCCAAAGCAAACTCATCAGAGGTCGGGGATGGATGTTCTGCGCATTCTTAACTCATGCATCATTTTGGAAAGGCGACGTGGGTTTTTTCTTTTAGTCAGCATCCGGCACACAATAGGCAAGAAAAAGTTCTCTCTTCTCATCTTTCCCTGCCACTCTTCTGTATTTCAGCCCACGGTTTCGACCCTTCCTCATTTAAGCAGGTCCCACCAGCTTGACCAAGTCTCCTTGCCCGAGCTCTGGGTGCTCTGAGCGGCTCCGAGCGCCGTTAAACGTCGGCTTTGCTTTGGAGGCACGGAGGCAAGGCTGTGAACAGCGGCGGATTACACAACGAGGCGTTTTTCTTTCCGGCCGGCCAAGTTTCTTCTTGGACTTGGCGGAGGTCAAGGCGAGGACCATAAAGAAAAACCTAAAACTTCTTCTTTTGTAGCAATCCGGAGTCTCCACCAACACTCGTGGGGAAAAAGAGGGCTGTGTTTGCTCGCTCGCCGCTCACGTCACGCCGCCAGTCACCCAAATCTTGAGAGCTCCAAAATGTGAGAGCTTTGTGATCCATGAACGATGGCCTTTGAACGCTCCTGGCGCTTTGGCAGAGGCAGTCCGATCCCGGGAGACGTGCTCGGAGACCAAGGAGTCCCTCCCAGCGCTTTATTCCCCCCGTTCTTTTAGCTGTGCTGAAAATTCACATCCTTCCGGGCTGTCCTGTGCCTTCCGAGCCCCCAGCCCAGCTCCGCGAAGCCGCGGTGTTTGGGTGATGCGGCTACAACGAGCCCAGAGCTCCCCGTTCCCAAGGCAAAGCACCGAGCCGGGTAGTTCGGTCCCACCAAATCTGGAAGAGGTTTCGCTCTGGGCAGAATTGCGGTCGGCACGTCGATGGTTGGAGGGGAAGGAGGCTGTGAGATGTTGAAGGACTCCGGTTGCTGCCAGAAGCCGCGGAGGCTTGCGCGGAGACTCGTGCGCCTCAGTAAGTCTCTGCTAGGGAAGTTTTATGAGCTATTAGGAGCTCTTTAATGAGCCTGAAAACAGACTCATTTTCACTTAGTTCTGCGACCAGCGAGCCGTGGGGAAGGGAGCTCTGAGGATGCTCGGCCTCTGCTGCACTGCAACATTTCTGCGAGGCAGGGTTGAGTCAGAAGAGTGGATTTATGGGCTGTGCCCCGAAAAGGGCACGGGCAGGGGGGCTGCACGTGGGCCGTGAAAGCCGATTTCCACCGTCCGCCTCCTGGGCCAGAAGAGCGTTTAACCCTGACACAGCGGTCACCTTCCTCCGTCCCCGAACACAGGCGAGGTTTTTTTTGGTATTTATTTAATTCTGCGGTGTAAATGTTACGGTAACAAGCCAGGCTCGGGGGGGGGTTTTATCAGTAGGCTGCGCCGTTATTCAGCCGCTAGCAAAAGAAGAGAACAAAAGGCTGCCAAACGAAGCGGCAGCCCTCGCCAGGGGATGTGGCACCGGAAGATTGGACGCTTCCAAAACGCCTCGGCTGGCCCCGAGCCGCTGGTTTCTGTCCAGGTGGGTGAGCCGAGAGCCCCAGCCCCTCGCCCAGCCACCGGCGGTGCCTGGAAGTGGTTGTTTGAAACCCCCGTTTGGCTTCAGGCTCTGCTCGACCACGGAGTTCAATGTGGAATATTTAAAACTCGGTTTTAAAACCCTAGAATGAGAGATGCAGCTGATTCTGGCTTAGAAGGTCGGACGGCTTCTGGCCTTTCTCCTCCCTTCTCGTGTGATATTTCTGTTGTGAGACGTCTCGGATGATGCCTCTTCTGTCCCGTGAATGCAGGTGCCCCTTCGAGTGGGACGAGCGCTGCAGTTTTCTTACCTTCTCTTTACGATACTCGCCCAAGCAGAAGCCAGCAGCGCAGTCCTGCTCCTTCGTCTGTTGTTGGGCCTTTGCATTCGTACAAAGCTGAGCTCATTTCACAACGGAGATGATTCAGAGGCAGTTATCCCCACAGATCTTTACTCCACGTAGCGGTGCCGACTGGGTTTTACTTCTCTGGTGGACGAAGAAGGCCGAGTGGGTTCTGGCTGCCAGCCTGCTTTGAATTCCACCTCCCAGCACCGTTTCTCTTCCAGCTGCGTCACGCCGCTGGCAAAATGTCCTTTCTCCCTACCGGCTGCGATTTCCCGATGCGCTTTGACTACGAAGAGATGCCTTGGTGTGAACGGCACCCTGGTGGATCTTGCAGGCTGGGTCGGTCGGCCTTTGTGTTCCTCCCGTGCCGTGCATGGCCTCGTTTCACTTCATCTCAGCAAGGAGACGTGCAGCAGGGCAGCCGTGCTCTGCCTTCACCACAGCCCTCAGCATCCTTTCCCAAGATCCTGGGGGAAAAAAAAAAGGGAATTTTAAATAGCACTCATGAAGGTGGGTTTGAGAGCATCACCGGAATCACCCCGGTTGTTCTCTAGCTTCGAGAGGCCTCTTCTTCTTCGGCTTAGATTTCGCTAATCCTTTTATCCGAGTCGTGCCACCGGTGGGGCGGCTCTGCTGTTTCACTGCCAAAATCGCCGTGTCATCTCCCAGCAGCTCTGCTAACCCAGAGGATTTTGAGGCAAAACAGTGATAAAGGGGATGGTTTGCTGCGGGTCAGAGATCCCGACCGCCCTGGGCAGGGATCAGGAGGAGGGTTGCAGCGGGCTGGTGTTTCTCCTTGCCTTCAGGCTCGTGCTGAAGCCAAGTGAATTCAGATCCCTTCAGCTTCAGCCAGAACGAGGGGAGACGAGGATGTTTCACGCGTCTCTTTTCATGCTGAAGGTAACACAACGCTTCTTTAAGGCTTTGGCTGGGCATTTACCTGGAGCTGGGGCGCTTGAGCAGCTCGCTAGCGACTGCAGCGTGCGCTCAGGAAGCACCTCGGGGGTCCCTTCCCCAATTCTGCCAAAAAGGCAGGGGCCGAAGCCGCTGGAGAGGAGCGCTGTTGGACCCGAGGAGGTCACCCCCTGGCGGAGACGGCAGCGGATTCCTGGAGAGCCGAGTGCCACCGCTTCCAGGAACCGGCCGGAGGGGTGAGATGAGAGGAACGAGGGGCTGCTTTTCTCATGGAACCGCGTCCCGGCTGTCCTCCCGTCCCTGCCCACCAGCTGCGCTCGCACCGATGCCCGAATCCTTCCTCCCTCGTCCTCCTCCCGATGACTAATGTCTGCATCTGTGAGTAATTAGATGAGGTGAGGGGGAAGGCTGCTCTAATGGACCCGTCCTGCTGCAGGGCGCTGCGGGGAAGGCAGCTGTTTGTGGGGCCGGGCTCGCCCCGCGCTGCGGGGCCTCATTAAGAGAGGAAGGCGAGGGAAGAGGCCGTCGGAGAAGGGAGGCATTCGGAGGCTGCCTTTTCAACGGGGAAATTGGATTGTGGCGGCGGGGGCCCACTCGTCTTATCTGAAGTGGAGCTGAGCTCATTGCTGAGAGCGATTGGACGGCGTTCGCCGGGCTTTAGAGCCCTTCAGTTCCTGGTAACGGTGCCTGCAGCTGGGCTGCCTCCTCTCGAGAGCTCGTCGTCGGTTTCTGTACCTGGGGTGCTCCGAATCCCGGCTCTCAGACGTGTCTCACTGTTGTTTTCTTCCTTTTTTCCCTTGCAGCTCGCAGACTTCCTCAGGACAGAGGACAGGCTGCGTGATTCGGGGTGGAAAAAGCAGCTACGTTACATCGTTTTCTCCCTTACAAACAGCACGTTCAGCCCAGCCGCTAACGAGCAAATATCCCTAAAGGCACAGCAGGCAGGGAGGTCGAAGCAGGCAGCTCCTTTTGGCACCATCCCTCCGCAGGACTGACTTCCCTGCCTGGCCCCGGCTCCTCAAGCTGCTTTGTTACCACCCCCAATCACTTTTTGTCTCTCTTCTCGCAGGTGTTGGCACAAGGAACTACTACAGGAAGATCGGCTACGAGCTGGAAGGGCCGTACATGGTGAAAAGGCTGGACTGAGCCCTCGCCCTCCAGCTGCCGAGAGGAGAGAGGACGACACCAGAGGAGGAAAATCCTGGGAGGAGAGCTCAAGGTGCCGGATTGAAGCTGAAAACCAAAGCCTGCCAGCTGCAAAGGGCTTGCTTGTGCCAGAGCCCGACGGCAGCAAACGGGGCATCTCCCCTGGGGCACGCAGCTCTCCTGAGAGCTGCCCCAGGAGAGGTGATGGGCACGACGCGTCTCCTTACCCACATAAACCTGCCGGATCTCCGGGGCCGGCTCTGAGGCGTTGCAATACGGGACTGAAGCACGGGTGAACTGAAAGCTCTGGATTTTGGGGCTCTTTCAGGCAGCCCCGCGCGAAAAATGTCCGTTGTTTCTCTGATGTTATCTTTTGGGCTTTTAACATGCGTTGATAGCGCGTTCAACGTGAATGAATTCCTCCTCTTTGCATATCGTTTCCGCTGCCTTGGCTGCTTTCTGTCCGCCCCGTGCGCTTTGATCCTTGTGTGGTGGGAGGCCGCCGAGGGTTGGAAGCCAGCACAGTCCTTGCTAGTGGTGGGATTGGGGACTAAAACGTAACCCAAAGCTCTGCGGAGACGCACGGTTGTACCTCCAGGGTCTCCAGGCCAACCTCCCTCAAAGCAGGCTCGATTAGCGGAGGTTCCTCAGGGCCCCGTCTGGCCAATGCTTCGTGTCTCCACGCTGGGGAGCCACAACATCCAGGTCCCTCTTTCAATATTTGCCCACCCCTCGTGTGAAAAAGCTTTAATCCTCATCCCAACCACCCCGCTGCCCTCCTCTCGGCTCACTCCGGTTTAATCTTCATTTCCTGCACCCAGTCTTCTGTTTCTCTGTCCCGTAGCTCACTGATTTGGGCGCAATGTCCAAGGTCAAGGTGTACAACGTCAGCTGTCCTTGTCCCCACCACCATCTCCTCGCTGCTGAAGGTTCCTCGGGCACGATTTGCCCGTTGGGAATTCCCAAGATCTGCTCCTTGGGAATTCCCAAGATCTGGCTGTTCCCCTCCTTTCTGGAAAGGACTTTGGGGAGCGTTTGGGCCCTAAATTTCCCCGGGGTGGGATTCATTCGGCTGGAAAACACAAGAACGTGAAAGCTTCCTTGCACAAACGGAGCGAGGTGTGAGCCAGCTGTGCCCTGGGGGAAGAGCTCGGAGCCTTCCTCGCCTCCCCGGTGCCCTTTTGGTGGCGAGGAAGGCGCGGGGAGGGTGGGTGTCCAGTGTCGTGAGCAAGCCCAGGTTTCACGACCAGTAAATATAACAAAACGGCTCTGCCAGGAGCCTTCTGGAAACTTCGCCACTAACGAGCCTTCGGCCACACGTGATGAACTCGGAGCAGCTCGGCGAGGGAAGCTGCGGCGTGCGCGGCGCCGGGCGGTAAATGTGCTTCTGCCACCGTGATCTATTGCTGCTCCCGCACGGCGGCTGCCGGGGTCAGCGGCGAGCACCGCGCTGACGTCTGCTGACGCACGGCCCTTCGGGAGGGAGCCGAGACACCTGGCAATAAAGGTTGAATTATCGAGGGGAGGCTCCCGTGCCCTGCTTTTGAAGGGTTGGGGGGGGTGAAAAGCCTTGTTGGGACCCAAATCCCGAGCGTGGCCGAGCCTCGAGCCCTCTGCGGATGGTTTGGTTTAAAGATGGGAGGCGGCTGTTGCTTCTGGAGGTGTTGAACTGGTTTTTCGTCCTCCGAGCCCCTGGTAAGTGGGGCACGGGAAGCTTCTGCCACTAAAAGGGGAGATGAAAACGGATGAGCTGCGAGGGGACGCGAGCGCCGTGCAGCATCCTGGAGGTGCTCGGCGGAATTCGGGTGTCGCGGTGCCGAATTATGACTCACGCTGATGCTTTTCAGCCCCGACGGCCCCGCTCTCGGGTACCCGCCAGAAAAACTCAGCGCTTCCACCTGTCTGAAAGCTTGGCCCTCCGGCGAAGCCAGGAAATACCGGATACATTTATTTAAGGCCGAGGCTTTTTGAGCTTACTGGCTGATTTATCGTGAAATAAAACCCTTTTTTTTTCCTTGCTCTTATTTTTAGCTTCCCGTTTGCCTGTCCTTTCGTGCAGCACCGGCTCAGCTTTGCGCGCAGCCGGCTCGCCGGGCTGGGGTGGGTTTCGCAGCGTGATGAATCGATCCGAGCGGGTGAGATGAACGCAGCCGAACGAGCAGCGCCTTTGTGCTTCAGCTCGAGCTTTTTCTTCCGCTGGGCACGAGGAGTCCCTTCAAATCCCTCTCCTGGTGCGTGCCCTGCTTGGGCTTTGCGGGCCGATGCCCCGAGCTGCTGCTTCGTGCGTCTGCCTGGGCTCAAAAATACGCCGGGACGTGTCAGCCACCGCAGGGAGCCGGCCCTGTTAGCAGGTGCCTTCGGATGTGCGAGGTCTCAGCGGGTTCGAGCGTTGCTCATGGGCTCTGCGGTGCCTGGACACGAGCCCGGGCACGGCCGCTGCCCGCCCCGCACGCCGCAGGATGGCAGGGGGGAGAAGCAAAACCGCGCTTCCCGCTGCCGCCGCGATGGGCTGACGGCGTTCCTGGGCTCGAAGCGCACCGGGAGCGAGCAGTAATAAATCCGTGACGGCCAGGAGGGCTTCACAGCAGCTCCAGCTGCAAAAACGGAAGGAGCAGAGGCGAAGCGAGAACCGCGGGGGAGGAAAGGGGCCGCTCAGAGCCTTGCTTGAAGCGCTGTGACCACCCCTGAGCTGCACTTAATTAATGCTGGGTGGGCGGAGGGGCAGCGGACGGGACCTGGCACCTAAATAGCAAATTTGGGGGGATGCAACGGGCTCCTGGTGGGGCTGTGGGCGCACAGCATCGACCCCTGCACAGCTCAGCCATACCCAGAGCTGCTCCTTGCACCGGGGTTTGTGCAGCACAGCCGTGGTCTTGCTCATTGCCAGGCCAGTCCCTGCCCTTCCCGGCTGCCAGGAGGCGGCTCGGCCACGAGGAAGCTTTTTCAAGCTCTCCTATTTATTATTTGCAACCCTTAAAGCCGGGGTTATTCCACGAGTTTGCTTTTCCTCGGTGAAAACAGCAGCCGTGGCAGAGCAGGCTCCTCCTCCTTACCGGGCTGTGCTGTAGGAAGGCGGCTAATTGCGTTGGGCAATTAATTGCGAAAGGCAGCGCTGCTCTGAACGCCAGGAGCAGGTCGTGCTTTCGCTCACCTGTCGCGGGCAGCACGGCCTTTTAGCGTGTTGCGTTTCTCCTGGGCTGTCTTTTTTGGGATGCTGATGCTCCTCAGCGTGGGGGGGGGACAGGCTCAGGTGCAGCAGGAGCAGCAATAACCAGCTCGGGGCAGGAGCACCTGATGTGAAAGGCAGCTCTGCCAGCTCCAGTATTTCTCCTGTTTCTATTTATACACCTCTTCCTCGTCGCTTTCAAAAAGCCTCTTCTGCCCCTGCCTCGGTAGAACCGGAGCGATTAGCGACAGGCTGCTAAGTGCGCCCACTGCGAGCTCGGGGCCGCGGAGCTGCTCCTGCTCCCCCCCCCGGCTGCGGGGAGCCGCTCGTGGCCCGGGATTGCTGCTCCGGTGCTCAGCCCAAGCCTGGAGAAGCTGACAGGCATCGCTCTGCAGCTAAAACAAAAGAAATAAAACAATGTTCCAGCACCTTCGCAGCCCCCCCTGCCCTGAAAAAGCTGTTCCCAAGAGCCACGGGGGTCTGACGCGCTGATGGCTTTTGGCAGAGCGCTGAGCTCCAGGGCTGCGGCCCCGGTAACCGCAGCAGCTTAAATTTTGAGTTTTGAGGGCAGCTGGGGGTTGCCACCCCAAAATCGAGGTGTTCAAGCCTGATGAAGCGCCGCTTGCAGGAGCTGAGCCATAAAACAAGAGGATGCAGAGTCTGAGACGAAGGTGGTACGGGCAGGGGCGGGACGTTGCTGGTGGGGGCGATTTGCACAGCGACGTTCGGGGGGGGACGAATTTAGCAGCACAAATGTTGTTCGGCTGCGGGGGGAAATAAAGAATCTCCTTCTTCAGACTCCGATGGGCGCCCCCAGGGTGCAGCTGGTAACTCAACGCCGTGGTTCCGCTTTCCGAAAGCCCAGCAGCTCTGCCCATTATCAAAAAACGAACCGGGAAAAAAGAGAGAAATAAGGGAAATTAACTAATTAACTAACCAGAAACACCTGAAGACACCAGGCAGCCTTTCTGGGGCCTGCAAAGGGATTTTTTGCCGGCTCGGGCTTTTGGTTTGCCTTCTTCGCCCGTGGCCGTGGTGGGGGCGGCCTCCTGCCTGCAGGGGCTGGGGGAAATCTGCAAGAAAAGGAGAAAATTCAATCAAGAGAAGCAAGTAAGCTGCAGGAGACCTTCGGGCTCCTCGCTGGGCCTTCGCCGTGTGAGAGGAGAGGTTCGACGTCGATTTATGGGTGCTGCCACCTCCCCTGCCTCGTCTCGGCCAGGGGCACGAGTTTGTTTCTTCTGAAAAAGCCGAATGCGGTGGTTTTGGCCTCGATCTTTCACGTAAGCAAAAAGCCGAGGCCGTTTGGCTTGCCAAGTTCCCCGGGTCTCTAGGGTTAGGGGAGCTTGTAAAAAGGAGGCGCCGAGGCTGCGAAAGCAGGGGCTTGATCCCAGCAGAGCGCAGGGGATCCGCGCCCGCCGTTATTTGGGGCTGGGACTCTCAGCGCAGCTTGGGAGAGGTGAAAGAAGCCAGGATGGAGGCGGCTTTCTCCAAAATTAAGAGCCAAACGTTTGGAGGAGCTACAAGGGGGGAAACAGCGACGGGTTTTTGGCTACTACACCCGTGTCCTGCCACCGTGGAGCACGCGGTGGGACCACGGCACCTCTCGCAGGGCAGCCCGGGGGCTTTTCCCTCTTTTCCCTCCAGGTCCTGCCGGCAGAGCGCACGTTGCTTCCGTTTAAAAGCCATTGAATGGAAATTCTCTGACCCCGCGGCTCCGCGAGAATAAAGGCGAGCCGAGCAAGCCTTACCGGCAGCGAACCTCTGCTTCCGACTTCCAAAAGCCTCGGCAAAAAATCAATTAAGGGTGGAAGAAGAATCTTGAAAGGACAACGGGGACTGATGGCTCGAGCCCTACGAGCTCGTTACCTTCTCAGGTTCCCGCACGCCATCAGCCAGGGCACGTGGGAAAAGATCTCCTGCTTCTGCTGCGCGGCGAGACGTGCTGGGCCCTGTGATTAACGGAGGGTTCTGCTGATCAACGAGCTGGGCGCGGTGCTTAATTTCGGAGACAGATAGGCCGGCGTTAACCGACTCCATCCTCGATAAATTCTGCCCCCGGCTGTCTCGCATCTCTGTGAGCGATGTTATTTTTTTGTCCCGTTGATTAAAAAAAAAAAAGTGACCCCGGGGAGCAGCACCGAAGCGCGGGGTGCTGAGGCGCCCGATTTCAGCCCCGCTCACGGATGTATCTTCTGAAAACTTCGTCGATCGGAGCCAGCGGGGCGCTCAGCAGCCCAGCTGGGCACCGTGCCACATCTCCAAACCCCCCTCAGCTCCCGCAGCACCAAGAGGGAGGCCCAGGAATTCCTCATCTCCTTAAACAAGCTCCCGGCCTCTTCTCCACAACCCCCATTTCTCCTGGTAGGTCTCGGTCCTCTTCCATTTGATCGCGCTCCGTGCGCCCTTTAGATCGCTTCCGAATCCTGAAGTTGTCAGGGCAGAAATATTCATTTACCCACTCGGCCGATATTAGAATAAGACAATTACCATACCTAGAATCACGTAAAATAAAAGCTTGTTTGAGCAGGACGACCAAAGGCTGACGTTTACAGCCCGGGGAGCAGCGGAGGAAGCGCTGCACCTCCCCCCGGAAGGCTGGGGGAGCCCCCGGATGAAGACGGCGCAGGAAGAAGGATGCTTTCCTGAAAAATAGAGTCAGCCAAGGTCTTCTGTGTGGCGAAGGAGCTCCTCAGTTACCTTTTTTTGGCAGTTCAATCCTCTCCTGTAGAAGGGAGCTCTCCCTGAAGGGCTCTGTTTCACCCCCGCGCACCAGGAGAGCGTCGGAGGAAGCTTTCAGGAGCTCCTTAGGAAAAGCAGGGATATTCTCAAGCGTATTTCTCAAGCAGGGCGCAAATCAGACTCCCCCTTTACCTGCCAAGATTCCAGCTCAGTCCTTCGCCTCTCCCTCGTGAGAACAGCTGGCACAAGCAGCCAGCGCAGCAGGAAGCACGATTCCTTGAGCTACTTTAAGTGGGAGTGACGCATACGTTCTAATCAAGAGTTGGCATCTTTAACGTTCTTTGTATTTATTTTAAGAAAGCGTTTTAGTTCATCTAAGCAAGAATATTCAAAAGCCACCGGGAGGAAAACACAGGGGTTTTTTTTTGTTGTTTGTTTCTGTTAAAACTTCGCCGAACAGACAGAGCCAACGCTCTGCCAGCTCGCCCGGCAGCCATCGCTTAGCGACGTGGCCCAGCGACACGGAGCGAAGGGTTAACACAAAAAGCTCCAAGCAGAGCTGGAAGCGGGTTCAGAAACTCCCGCGCGGCCGTGCCGAACGGTTCAAGGCGTTCCAGCCGAGCTTTGAGCTGCTTACCGGCTGCATAAAAGGACACAAGCACAAAAAGACACGGGGGGGTTGCACAAAAATAAAATATTTGGAGTTCTCTTAAAATTACTGTACAAATAAATTAAGGGATCGTCCGTTTAAATACAACCGTTTGGGGAAAAAACGGAAGCCTGCAAGGTTTGTGCCTCGTTTTTTTTCCCCATCCAGCCGCTCCTCGCGAAGGGAATCGGTCGTTCGCCGCCCACGAGGCCTCCAGACCGTGGTGGGACACAGCACCTACGAAAGAAACATGCAGAAATCACAAAATGATTCACTTGGCAAGAGCACCGGTCACAGCACACGGGCTTTTGAGGGCAGACGTTCTTGGAAATGCACCGTCGGTGATGAAACCGACGTTCCTGGGTAAGGAGAGTTGGTTTGTCGGGTGAGATTTCGGGAAACGTTCGATGTAGCAGCGCTCGAGAAAGTATCAGGCAAAGAGGAGATTGCAATTAGCAAGGAGGAAGACGTACGGCTGCTAACCTGGCCCAGGGGAAAACTGAAGTGGGTAATTTGGAAACGGAGACGCCGCAGCGGAGATTTATCAAGATGGGGAGCGGCTTGGTTCATTCAGTGTTTTCACTGACAGCACAATTAGGAGCTCACCAAAGCCGGGCTGTGATTACAAGAAAGGATGAAGATGGTCCGGGTCGTTCACCTTCAAACGGACAGGAGAAGGAACTGGGTAACAGAAAACAGAAGGATCCGCAAACAAAAGTCTTCACTGTAACCCCGGGGTTATTATTTGAAGGACTCGAGAAGGGCAGAAGGATACAAAGTAATTAGAAGAGGAATAAGCGATGCAGGTGTGAAAGAAGAGAAGTGATTCTGGAATGGGTCAGGGGGAAGCAGAAAGCAGGAGCTGGAAACCCTGGAAACTCCCTTCTGCGAGTCCGTGTCTTCGGTGTTAACGGCTCGAGGGCATGAAATCCAACAGAGCGCCTGGGATTGTATACTGGGTGTTCAAACCTCCTTCCCTGGATGGGCCGAGGCCAATGGAATGAAGTTCAACAAGGCCAAGTGCCAGGTTCTGCACCTGGGGCACAACAACCCCAAGCAGAGCTACAGGCGGGGAGATGTGTGGTTGGAAAGCTGCCTGGCAGAGAAGGAGCTGGGAGTTTTGGTTGGCAGTCGGCTGAATACGAGCCAGCAGTGTGCTCAGGCGGCCAAGAAGGCCAACAGCATCCTGGTTGCATAAGGAACTGCGTGGCCAGCGGGTCCAGGGA
>CM021767.1:117241226-117251390 GCA_011076525.1 Nettapus auritus
CCTGCCCCCAAATCCCAAACCTACCCCCAAATCCCAGTCCTGCCCTGAAACCCCAATCCTGAGCCCAAATCCCAATCTCAAATCCCAGTCTCTCAAACCCTCCCCATGTCCCGCTTGTGCCGGACTCCATTTGCTTTGTGTCCTCTTTACAAAAAGGATTGCTGCTTTTTGGGGTCCTGCTGGGGCTGCTCTTTGCCCCGAGTGACCCCAAAGGATGGAAACCACAAAAATCCTCTCCTTATTCTGCAAAAGGGTCGAATCCTCCCCAAACCCCAACCCAGTTCCCTTTCTCATGGTGTTTAGGGTGCTGGACTTGGAAATGCTGCAAACTGGGCATCGCTCCCGCCTGGCGTGCTGCCCCCAGCTGCCAATCATCCCGGGTTAATTACCGGGACCTCAATTATCCCCCCTCTGGTTAATTACCGGGACCTCAGACAACGTCACCCGATTCGCGGAAAACCAACTTGCCCCTAATGGCAAACCGAGGCAACCCGAGTACTGGAGGAAAGCCCGAGAGATGGAGATATTAAAAAATAAATAAAATATCACCTTTTTTTTTTCCTCTTTTTCCCCATCTCCAGCCCAGGAATTGCTTCACCCCACAGCCCCCCAGGCTTTTTGGGGGATTTTTATGGATTTTTGGGGGTTTTGACGCCCGCCCGGCCGCGCACGGAGCCGAGGTGTCGGGCAGGAGGCGAAACGTGCTCGCTCAGCAGGCGAAGCGAAAACAAAAGGAGCCGTGTGGCTCCGACAGCCAGCCCTTCCGGGGAGCTGTTTAGGGGAATTTCCGAGCCACGGGGCTGCAGATTTGGGGATTGGGACGTGGGGGCAGCGAGGGGTGAGCGGGGCGGCGAGGGATGCTCGGGGCCGTGAAGGATGCTCGAGGACGTGAAGGGTTTTTGGGGTGATGAAGGATATTTGGGGTGATGAAGGATTTTGGGGGTGATGAAGGATTTTGGGGGTGATGAAGGATTTTGGGGGTGATATAGGATTTTTAGGGTGGCCAAGGACTCTTGGAGATCCAAGGGGGGTGATTTGGGTTGTCGCCTGTCTGGACAAACTGGGGCAATGCTGGTTTGTGTAGGAAAGGTCCGGAGGTGGCCGTGTCCCTGAGGTGGCAGCGCGGGGACTCACATTATTTGGGATGAAGCCGATGGATCGTGCGCCCCACCCTATTTTCGGGCAGGGCCGGGGGTCTCCTCCCTTTCCAGTGCCTCTGAATGAAAAGTTTTTTAATTTTCCCCCTTCAGCTGCCAAGCCAGCCATCGATTATTCGCAGCCGCCCGCCCGTGATCGATGCCCGTCGCGCTCATTAAGCCGCGCCGGAGCAACGAGCTCCAGGACCCCCCGACCCCCCTGGGGCTCTTTTGGGGTCGGGGGGAGCATCGTTGGAGGTTCGGAGGGTCCCTGGTGGAAACGTGGTGTTTTTAACCCATTCTGTCCCAAATGAGGTGGGGGGGGGGGGTGGAGGTGGGTGCCCCTTAATGCCCAGGTGCTGGATTTGGGGAGCTGGGTGCTCCTAAAGCCCCCTTGGGCATCCCAAAACGGATCCCCCCCCCAACCCCATAACCCCCCCATGTCCCCAGGGTGCTCGGGGACATCACCTTCTGGTTCAGGCTGCAAGGCACAAACCCAGCACCTCTCCAAGGGTCCTTTACAGGGGGACGCCCCCATCATGCCCCCCATCCCCTCCTAGACAGGAATTTGTGGGGGCACCACCTCCACGCACACCCCTTATCCCCTCCAGCACCCCCAAAACCCCACCGCGACGCCGGAGGCCACCCGGCTGGGACGATGGGGATTTATCACCCGCTTAAAGATGGGGACAACAAGGTGGGGGGGGGGGACACCCAAATCCCTGGTCCCCAGCTGCCGGGTGCCTTCTGAGCCGGCAGCCCCCGGGGGTGGGCTCAGCAGCGCACGTGTTCGGAGGACGGGGAGGGAGGTGTGGGGCCGGGTGTGCACACCGTCTATATATACCACCGTGCCACCGGCACCGGAGGACTCACAGAGCAGAGGAGCCGGCGGCTGACAGCACACCCGCAGGTAGGAGATCTCCTTCGGTTTCCATCCTATTGTGGGGGGGAGATTTTTCTTCCTTTTCTTGGGTGTTTTTTTTTTTTTAATCAGTCCGTTTTTTTAGGCTTCGATGCCTTCCGGAGATGTTCCTCTCCCCGCCAAGGGTTAAAGAGGAATATCTGCCCGTAAAGGAGAATACCTCGGCTTGCACGAGCAGCCCCTCTGTGTGCGAGCACCTGCCCCAATAAAAAAAGTTTCACCTGCCCCCAAATTGCCCCTTTTTGGACCCAAACCACCAAGGGATGCAACAGGAGCCGGCGCGAAGCCGCGGGCGCGGCAGGTGAGAGGCGAAGGGGTTTTGGGGCTCGCCGGCTGGATTTAACCAAAATCCCCCCATCTTTGTCCCTCCGTCCCCGACGGCCTGCGGGGAGAAGCTGCGGAGCCTCCACGCCGCGAATTTCCCCTCGTGGCGTTTCTGTCCCCCCCTTTTTTTTTGTGATTAATATCCAGGACAAAAGGGGAAGGCAACTTCGCAACTTGGGCACCGGGCTCGGCAGGCACCTTTTCCCCTCCGACAGAGCACAAAAGGGAAGAAAATGTGTGGTTTTTTGTTCCTTTTATTTTATTTTTTTCCCCTCGCCGCCCCCAGTGAATGGCTGAGGGGATGGACAGGGGGGAGAAATTCCCTACCCGGGCTTTTTACCTCTCGGCAGCCTCTCGGCGCTCTGCCGCTGCCCCATCTGTGTTTATCGCCTCGCCGCAGTGTGTGCAATTTGGGCCAATTATGGCCAATTACCTGATCGAGGGGCTCAACAAAAGGAAGAGCTCGTTTATTTTTCTGACGAGCTCCGAGGAAGCAGGAGGGGGGGGGCTGCAGCCCCGACAGCCCCTCTTATCCCCCCAGCATCTCCCCGAGCCCCCAACCCCTTCGCCGCTCACCCGGCCGCTGGCACAAAGGTTTCGGTCACCCTCGCAGGAGCCGTAGCATCATCGTGCTCCCCTTGGCTTCTCTTCTTTATTTTATTTTATTTTATTTTATTTTTTTTTTCGATGGCAACTTTGCATTTTTTTAATGCTGGAGGAACGGGAAAGGGGAAGCGTTTTAGCCGGTGCCGGTGGGGGACACTGTTGGACAATATTGTGCTGCTCGGCCGGAGGCGGCCGGACCCCTTCCATGCGGCTCCTGCTCGGCCACATCTCCCTGCCCGCCGGGTCAGGCCTTGCTTTGGGCTGGAAGAGTGGGGATTAGCAAAAAATAATAATAAAAAAAATAACCTTAGGGCCAGCTCGGCTCCAGGCATGGAGCTTGTCCCCATACAGCAGGACTGATCCTGATCCCAAAACACCGCCACGTTTACACCTGCGGATGCGTCGGCGATGCCGGCAGCAGCGTGCTGGGACCATCCCCGGCGTTAGGATTCCCCCCGGGGGAAGAGGACGCAGCATCTCCCCGAGCAGCCCCATTTCGGCTGCTTTTCAGCCCAAAAGCTCCGCGCCGCCCGTGTTCCCGCTCGGCCGAAACCCAATCAAAGCAAATCGAATGAAGGCGAGCGCGGCCGGCACCTGCTTCATTTTCCTCCTCTCCTCGTGGGTTATTGATGTCCCACCAGCTCCGTCCCGTCCGCTGCCCCCCGAAATTAATCCCTCCAAACACCTGCACCTCCCGCGTCCTCCGGAGCCATAAATAAGAGCCGGCCGCCTTGATGGATAGCCAGACCCTGCCGTTATCAGGACTGCAGGCTGCATTTCCAGCAAATCTCCCCCTATTTTTTTTTTTTAACCCTAATGCCAAAATTAATGAGGATAACTACAGACGAGGAGCCCCCCCCCCGGGGCTGCCGTAGCGGCAGGGCTCACCGCGGCGTTTCGGAGGATGCCGCGTCCCTCCAGCCCCCCAAAAACCAGCCAGGCACAATTAATGTGCGCCCAGGAGCACTTCTGGTGGGCTCATCACATTTTTGGGTTCGGCTGAGCACTGATGCATGGTCGAGGAGGTTTATTTTCTTTATTTCCTTTATTTTCTTTATTTTGGGGGCTCGCACCCTGCTCTCCCGATAACATCTTTCCATTAAGCAGCCGGGCTGTAATCCCTGAGCCCTGGTGCCACAGCCAGATGTGCCCTCCTGGGGACACCCCGACACCCCCTTCGGGGACACGCGATGGGGTTTGCAGCCCCGCTGCAGGGCTGAGAGATTTTGGGGGGGGCTTGCCCTCTCCAGGGAGCATCCTGCCAATCCTCTGACTCACGCCGGCAGCCAGTTTTAATGAGACTCGGCGAAGATTAAGCCTTAATTCCTGCTCCTTATCAGCTTTCCCTCCGGCAAATGACAAGCGGCTCGGCGAGGCTCTGTGTCACCGAGCTGGAAGGTGACCGTGACACCGGGCAGCGCGTGCCCTGCTCCTGTTGCAAGATGTCCCCGTCTCGGTGGAAAATAAATGGGAACGAGCCCCGAGCCCTGCCCAGCCTGAAAAGGCGATTGCTTTTCCTCCCCACCCTCAAAAAGCCCCCAGAGTGGCCCAAAATGATGATGGAGGATGGGTTGTGAAGACACCGCTGCCACCACCGAGGTCTTCCTCACCAGGGCAAAGCTGCCGGGCGCGTGGGTTTTGGATGCCATCAGAAATTTGTGAAAAGCTGGGAAATCTTTTTTGTTTTGTTTTGGAGGGGAATTATTCCTCACCTGCTCGTGGCTGAGCTTGAAGAAGGTTTTTGGAGATCTCAGCCACCTCCTCGGCCAGGACGCAGCTCACATGAAGGGAGCGAGGTGCCACCAAGGGCAGCCCCGATCTCCATGCCTCTGTTTGGCTCCAATCCCATCTCTTTGACCATCCTGGAGGGCACAGTGCCCCCGGACCCACAGCCAGGCACCACGGAGACTTTGTATCCCTCTTCCCTGAGAGCCACAGGGGGTTTGAGGAGGACTCGAGGTCCGTAGGGACGCATCGGGCTAAATCATCCCAATTTGGGAGGAAAGCTCTTCCCACTCTGCCATGGCCACGTCACTTCGGTGGCCACATCGGTGCACTTTGGGACCTCCCGAGATAGGGACAGGGGTGGCAGCACCCAAAATGCCCCTTGGAAATGGATGAGGAAGGGGAAATGGAGCGGGGAAAGGCAGGTGAAGGGCTTCTCTTCACCTCCCGGCGATGTCCTGCTCGGGGACAGCCCTGACGTGCCTCCCCACCACGTCCCTGCGCTAAAATAAGCCCTGCCGGCACTCGTGTCATGGGACACCCTGGGAAAACGAAGCTGGGCGGGGGAAGGAGGGGATCGTTTCCCCAAAAAAAAATCACTTTGGGGGAGGGCTGAGCGTTGCTCCTGCCCGTTTAGGAGGTGGCAGCGAGCGTGTGCCGGGGCTGACGGGTTTTTTCTCCGGCCGCAGCCGCTGCCGTTGGCACCATGAGGGCCGTGCTCTGGGACCTGCTGCTGCTCTGCCTCTTCGCCCGGGCGCGGGGCGACTGCCGGGGGGACTGCCTGCGCTGCGACCGCCACCTCTACAGGGACAGCTTCGACGTCCTCGTAAGTGCCCCACGCGCTGGGTTGGGGGCTTGGGGGTCTTGGGAAGGGCGCCGGGTTTGTGGGGTGGTTGGGAATGATGAGCGTTGAGGGTGATGGTGTCGTTGGCCCTTCTCCGTGGGCACCCCAAAGTGCTGTGGTCATGCCTAGGGAAATTATCAAAGCCTACAGGATGGTCCCAAGGGAAGGGGCAGCTCCAAGAGTGTTGGCCCCAAAGCTCTTGTGGCCACAGGATGAGCACACCATGCCGGGGAGGGTCCAAGACCCCCCTCATCCCCAGCTTTCCTGCCCTGATGGCTCACGGCATCACCACCACACACCCTTCCAAAGGCACCAGCACCCAAAAAGCCCCCAAACCCCCCCCGAGCCCCACCAGGACCAGGGCGGGGGGAATACAGGCGGGGATGTGATATTCCGGGGGGGGGGGGGGGGGGCAGCTGAAGGGCTGCCGAGCCCAGGGGAGACTCGGTGACGGAGAAAATATCATGCTGCAAAGGGATGAATCAGCCCGTCCCTGCCCGTGATGCTTTCCTTTCCCCTCCGCTGAGCCGTGGCCATGCTCTGGCCAGGGGCTTTGCTTTCTTCCCCCTTCCCCCTCCACCCACAGGGAAGCATCGCTGCCACTCTCCTCTCATCAGCGATAAATCACGGCCGGCTGCCATGGGGGAAGCCCCCTGGGGTGGGAAATGGACCCCAAACCAGCAGGGACCAGAGGCTCGGTGGAGATGCCGCAGCCACCCCATTGCTCAGTCCCAGTGGAGGCAAGATTTGGGGCACGATCGCGCTGATTTGGGTCCAGAATGTTGTTTTGTGGTTGGGAAGGGGCTCTCCCCTCCTACTCTGTCTTCTCTGGCACGGGGGACCAGTGAGATGGGGAGGAAATGGGGTGGTCGGTGGCTCATGAACCTCCTGTGGGGTCGTGCCTCTGAGCCCCTCCATTTCCAAAGCAATGGCCAAGGAAGTCCCATCAGCATGGGGTTGATCCGTCCTCACCCAAGACTCTGGAAATGTCCACGTGGCTTTCCAAGGGCTGCAGAGCCGAGATTTCAGCAGTAGGAACAGGAGATGCCCTGAAGTTACTGCATCGGAGCTGCCAGGGCAGGATGGGGACATCTTTGGGACACTGAGGGGACACAGGGGACAATAAGGGGACACGAGGCTTATCTCTGGGCCACTTCAGATACACCTCAAGGCCACCTTGGAGATATCTTGAGGCCATCAGGAACTCCTTGAAGATGTCTCAGGGCCACTTTGGGGCCACTAGGGCTGTTCTGGGGCCACGAGGTCCACTTGTGGGCCACTGGGGCCACCTGGGGACCACACTGGGGACACAAAGGGACACCCTGGGGATATGAGGGCCATCTCAGGACCACCATGGCCACCTCAGATACACCTCAAGGCCACCTTGGATACACCTTGAGGCCACCTCATATTCCCTGAAGACGTCTTGGGGCCACTTTGGGGACATCAAGGCCACTTTGGGGCGAGGCAGCTGGTGGAACTGGTCTTCAAGATGGCACCTAGGGATGTGCGAACCCACGGTGGCACTGTTAATGCCAGCCCAAGGTGGGAGGCAGCCTTCCCAGTTATTTTTGCCTCTGGACACGGAGTGGTGTTGGTCAGTGCTTGCTTGGAGGACTCCCAAAGCACCACGAGGAGGCAGAAGCCATTTCCACGTGAATTCAGGCAACAGCATGAGGACCTCAAGGTGACCGTGAGGCTGTTGTGGATTGATGGCAGGACACTGATGGCCTCTAGCTGGATGCCCTGGGTGATTTCCTCTCCAAGCCTATCAGCTAGAGCTGCTGTCTGCATACAACGTCCTTCATCCCCATCTGGGGCACCACCGGGAGGCAATGACAAAGGTCTGGAGATCCTGGGGGCAGGACCTCACCTTGGCCCAGGACAAACCCACACAAAGACTGCTGCGGGTGAACAAGACCCAAAGTCACTTTGGGACAATTATTTTTCTTGTTTTCTCTTCATCTGAAGAGCCTGGTTGATCTCAGATGTGGAAATTGCGAGTTGCTTGAGCTCCACGTGGGACACCACGTGGGGACCTGTGGCACCTCCCACCCAGTGAAGTCAACGAAGCCATGGCAAAGAGCGGTTCTGCGAGGGTTTTGGCCTTGCAGATGACTATTTCTGAAAGCTTTGAGATGTACACCAATATTTTTCAGCCAGAGGGTTGGTGTTAAGCATTTGGAAGAGCCCACCATGAAGCAAACTTGGGCTGGAAAGACGAGGCAAAGGAAGACAAGCCCTGCCTTCCATGCCCTCCAGCCCCAGCTCTGGATATTGATTAATTTGGCTCTCCTGGGATCTTCTCCTGGATGGTTTCTCCCGGATGCTTTCCCCAGCTGGCTCTACGCCCTGTCTTGGTGGACCCTCGGAACAGGATAAGGCACGACCACAATGGGATGCGCCTGTTGGTGCTGAGGAAGCCTGATGGCACGGTGAGGTCACTCTTGATGGCCCAAAGGCCACATCTTGATGGCCTTTGGAGGGACGTGGTGAGCAGGACAGGCTCCTGGGGACATGGGGAAGGCACTTTTCTTGGGAAAGAAGGCATGAAGGAGGATCTGGGGATGAGGCTGGTCGGCCTCAGCTCTGTCCCGAACGTCATCCTGAAAAGCATTTCCAGACACGTGAAGGACATGAAGGTCATCAGGAGCAGCCAGTGTGGATTTATGGTTGAGAAGTCATGCTTAGCCACCCCGAGAGCTGTCTGCAGGGAGACGTCTAGCTTCTCTTGGCTTTTATAAGGCTTTTGGGACTGCCTCCCTTGACATGGCCTTGGACAGAGTGGTGTGGATACCCGGCAGTGAGTTTGGCTGAAACCTGGGACGGGACAGGAGCTTGGGGTCCACTGGGGAAGTGGGGAGAGGCGGTGGGTGATGGGGTTTGGGATGTGGAGGTGCCGTGGCAGCATCTCCATCACCTCTGGAAGCCTGGGGTTGGCTAAAACCCTGGGTTTAGGACCAAATGATGGACAGTTGATGAGCTTTTGGTGACTTTCTGGGGTGTCTTCCAACATGTTGGATGGGCTACAACTGGGAGGATGCCCAAGGACCCAAGGGGTAATGGTTTTGGACTAAAAGAGGGCAGGTTTAGGTGAGATGTTAGGAGGGAATTGTTTATGATGAGGGTGGCGAGGCCCTGGACAGGCTGCCCTGAGGAGCTGTGGGTGCCCCATCCCTGGCAGTGCCCATGGCTGGGGGCTGAAATCTGATGACCTTTAAGCTCCCTCCCAACCCAAACCATTCTGGGCCTTCTGATCCGAACCCCGTCCCCGTGTCTCCCCGTGCAGGTCTGCATCCTGGAGTGCGAAGGCGAAGCCGTGCCACGGGCCACCTGGGAGATGTGCGCCGCCTCCAACCGGGCCGCCCCACGGCCAGGGGCTGCCGGTGCCGGCGTCTTCGGTGCCATGGGGCCGGCGGAGGCGGCGGCGAGCCCGCTGCAGGTAAGCGAGCTGCTGCGGCGGCGGGACGCCGAAGACGGAGGCGCGGGGATGGCGCCAGGCGCTTTCCCGTCGCGGGACGAGGACATTTCCCGGCGGCTCGGCGGTGGCTTCCCACGGGGGACGCGTGGCTCGTGGCCGGCGGCCCGAGGGGTGCAGAAGCGGTACGGGGGCTTCATCGGGGTGCGCAAGTCGGCGAGGAAGTGGAACAACCAGAAGAGGTTTAGCGAGTTCCTGAAGCAGTACCTGGGCATGTCGCCCCGCTCCAGTGAGTACGACATTGCCGGCGACCTCAGCGAGCACAACGAGATCTAGCCGGCCCCGCGGCACCCATTTGGAGGTGGATCTGCCATGGCCAAAAAAGTCAACCCATTGCCCCCCCTGCCCCGAAACCTCCGTTAGGAATCGCGAGCCGGCCCCGCGCGTGCCCGGTTTTCTCCAGGAAGCGATGGATGCTTTATTTTAAATTTTATTTTTCATTGCACCGCCCCAAATGCCATAGTTTTGCCCTGTAAACCCCAACCCATCCCTGGCCCCTTTTATTTTTTTATTTTATTTTATTTTATTTTTTTCCTAGTAGTTGGGTTTTGCCCAATAAATGCCGTTTTCGCCTCACCGAATGGCAACGCTGGATCTGGGTGGGGATGCTCCAGCGCTGCGCTCCCCATTCCCATTGGTGCAAATTAAAAATGGGGGGGGGAAAAAAAATTAAAAATGGCTTGAAATACCAAGCCATGAGGCTAGGCTGCATGTTCCTGGCTCGGTGACAGCCCCAGGAAAGTCCCTTTGCCGTCGGTCACACTGGGATGACGGGCGAAAGGGTTTTGTCCCCAACACCAAATAGGTACACAGAACGTTTCAGCCCCCAAAAAGCAGGAAAAAAGTCCAATAAAGCCAAACCTGTTGCTTTTAGAAATGAGATGAAGCCTCCCAAAAGCTTTGTGTTGGCAAAATCTAGCAGCGAGTGGGGGGCAGCCCCCAAAAAGCGGTGCCGGCGGGAGGAGAAGCCGGGATGGTCGGGATGCTCAGAGCCCCCAGCGCCTGCCCTGCACCCAGCGAGGTCACCCACTTCCCAAAACACCCAAAATTGAGATTTGGGGGAATTTTTAATTCCCCTCCCCTTTTTTTATCCTTTTTTTTTTTTTTTTTTTTTTTTTTTTTTTTTTTT
>CM021767.1:117251490-117267262 GCA_011076525.1 Nettapus auritus
TTTTTTTTTTGTAGCGTTCCGGCACCGCGTCCCGGCACCCGCCACCAGGCACAGGCAAAATTAAGCCCTGCTCCTGTCCACCCCAGCAGCCTCCACCTCTCTCTGACGGACCCCAAAGCGCTTCAGACTCGCACGCGTTCAGAAATCACTTTTCTCCCTTCTGGGGAGCAGCCACCTGGGTGCCCGCCCGTGACCGATCTTCACTTAATTTAAGCCAGGAACGGGAAGGATTCGGCCACCGCCGGACACGGGAGCGAGGACGGCGGGGAGGGGGACCACCAAAAAAAAAAAAAAAAAAAAAGAGGAAAACGGGATTTTTTTTGCAATATTCGCACCTCGCTCGGCCATTGGAAACACCCCACACGTTGGACGCAGTGGAAAATAGTGATTTTTTTTTTTTGGTTTTGTTCCCCCACCCCCAGATTATTATCTCACGCTTTTGGGCATCCCCTCCCAGCCCCGGCCCCCCCGCCAGGACCCCGGCCGGGGGATTTATTTGCACCCCCTGGATTTATCCCCAGTTTTTGGCTGGGGGATGCTGAGACACCGAGAGGTCGCATCCCACCATGGCTCGGTCCCCGCACGCCCGCAGGATGGGACCGGAACACGGTGCAACGCCCAGGGCTGGGTAGAAAACACCTGGAATTGTGGTTTTATTTCTATTTTTTTCAATATAATTTATTATCGTTATTATTTTTGCGCTTTCCTTGAGGTTAAGGACTCCGGGGGTTGACTTCTTTGCTCAGCAACACAGCCGCGCGTGCGTCTCTTGTCGCGTCCCCCCGGCATGTATCGCGTCCCAGCTGCCGTCCCCGCCGGGGCGCCTTCCCGGGGCTCCCAGCGTGACCCCGGAGCCGTGTGTGTCCCCCCCGAAACCCTTCTGCCTAATTTGCTGCCCGAAGCATGTCCCGCGTGCCCCGCGCCCGGGTCTCACCCGCAGCGCCGCCCCTTCGCCGGTTGTACCAAAAAAAGGATAATAAAAAACCCAACGCGCCCCGTGGAAATAAAAACAGCAAAAAAAAAAAAAAAAAAAATTCTCCCCCCCCCTCCCCCTGTTCTTTTTAATTGTTTCATACAAAGATTTCTCCATTAAACTTGTACATAGCAAAAGGATTAATAAATTAGTTTACTGTTTCTACGATCTCAGTGCGACTGGCGACCGTCACTTGGGTCAACGCTTGCAGCGCAAGGTCCCTGCTGACCCCCACCCTGGGGGCTCAAACTGCCCCCCCCCAGCTGGGAAACGACGTAGTTTTGGGGGAAAAAAGGAGATTTTTTGTAAATGTGCGTGATTTCCAGCAGAGATCACCCCTGGCATGGGCTGCGACAGTGCTTTAGGGGGCGTCATGTTGTTGCGCACAAAACACATGGAACAAAAAGGGGTGGATAGGGGGGTTATTTGGGGGAAAAAAGGGATTTTGTAGCTTGAGGGAGGGGGAATACACAAAAAGGAGATGGAAAAAACAAAAAACAAAAAAACAACAGGGAGATGCCAGGAGATGTGGGTTAGGCTGAGACCGTGCAAGCTCATCTAGCGATGTCCCCCACAGCGGTGACCCCAGTGCTCGATGCCAAACCTCGTCCCCGGGGCGCCAAGCAGCTCCTGTCCCCAATGCCATGTGCCAGCCTCCCTTTTCGGTTGGGATGATGAGGGACCCCACACCAGGGTGCTCCAGCTTCTGCCACACCACGTCCCCAGGGGAAAATTTGGGGTCTGGGCTCCCTGCCTCGCAGGGCCACCGCTTGGTGGGTGTCACGGTGCCAGTCCCCATCGGATCTGGGGAGATGGCGGCATCGCGGTTGCGCTGGGTGGGTTTTAGTATCGTCACCGAAACTGCATGGCCAGGTCTCGCTGGGAGGCTCAGGGTTAATTTGTTGGGTGCCCCCAGTGCCCCTGCTTTGGTCCCAGTTTGCAAAGCCAAGGGGGAGGTGAAGAGAGGGGATTTGTGCCGCGTTTTTGGCCGGTGGGCATCCATTGCTTTGCTCATGGTCAGTTGGGACCGGTGGTCCCTGTGCCCCTCAGCTACGGCGCCATGAAACCCTACAGAACTGCTTGGAATTGCACCCCCTTGGTGCTCCCAGATGCAGTTTTTATAATTTGGATTTTTTTTCCTTCCCCATGTAGGGCAGGCATCGCCATCTGTTGCGTCCCCATTCAGCCCTTCTCCAAATTTCAACCTCTCCTCCCACCCTCATCTCCTTTTCCATCTCCTTTTTCTCCTCCATGCATAAAAAAAATAAAAAATAAAAATAATTACCCAGGCTTTTTGCCTCACAAGGCAGCTTCTAAGGTCAACAGAGCGACTTGCAAGGAGACCTTGCAGAGCCCCCCGCATGGGGCACTGCCTAAAAACCCGCTGGGGCTGGCAGGCGCCGACCTCTCCTTGCAGCTTCCAGGTTGAAATTCAAAGGATTTGGGGTTTGGGGGAGAAAAATCGCTACCGAAGAAAAAGGAAGCGGAGCATGTGCTGCAGGAGGGAGAGGAGGTGCCATCGGCAGGCAGACACTGCTATCTAGTGGTGCCAGAAGTGGTTGTGCCAACGGGGAAGAAATATTCGGGGCTGTGGGGCAGAAAGGGCCAGGGGACAGGGACACGGGCTGCAAGGACGAGGCAGGGCCAGCAAGGCATCAGGCAACTTTTCTTTTTATTTCTTATAAAATATATTTCATATTGCTGCTGTAAAAATTACATTTCACATTTTTTTTTTTTAATTTCTTTTTCATTTTCCCAATAAAAATAATACTTGGAAGACAGCCGAGAAAAGCTCCGAAGAAGACAGAAAATTTCACCGATACGGCATCAACATCCCAGCCCGGCCGGGCAACGGGGGCCCGCAGGAGCACGGGGACAAACGTCCCCAACCCCTTTTCCCCGTGCCATCGCCGCCTGTCACCCGCCCCGACGTCACCCCGTGATGGTGACGGGGTGCTGGGTGCCAGCGTGGGGCCACCCTGTGCTGCGTGTGCTCGGTTTTCCTCCTGGGGGTACAAGACCCCTTAACAGCAACGGGGTGTCACCGTGGTCCGGGCTGGAGAGGGAGAGCAGCCTCCAATTAGTGCCCAATTAAGAGGTTCCTATATACATACATACACGTGGGAGGCAGCCGGAGGAGGGAGAAGTCTCCGAGCTGAGTTTGCAGGCTGGGGCTGAAGGGGAGGTGGTTGAGAGCAGGAAGACGGTCGGGAGCTGGAAGCGAGTTCAAAAAATAATGAAGAAAGGGGAGAAAAGCGAAATAATGAGAGGCCAGGCAACCCGACAGGCGTTGCAGGAGCCTGCTGCCATCGCTGCAGAAAGACGAGAAGGGTTTCCTGTTTTAAAGTGTAAAATAACGCACGAAACAGTCCCAAACTGAAAGAAAAATAAAGCAACCCTGCACCATTAAAAACGAGAATAAAAAAAGGAAAGAGCCGCGAGCGAAAGGACGGTTTTGTCCAGTGAAGTCTGTACCGCAAAAGCCCTCGGAAAATCAGCCGTAGGCGCCTCCCAGCCCCTGGATAAAACACGGATACGAAACATTCCTGTGCAGGAAAACCCTGGCATTAAGTGCTGTTCCCTGGGGGAGGAGGCGCTGCATGGGCTGGGGGGTGGCGGGGGCAGCATCCCCCAAATTTTGGGGGGGTCCCACCGTGCCCCCAGCACACCACGCGTGCCTGCTTATTCCGGAGTCATCCTACAAAAATCACCTTTAACAGAAAGCGATTTCCTTTTGCACAAGCCCGGGCTCCCGGCGGAGAGGAAAACCCTGACCTGAAGCAGGAGAAGGGCGAGGGGTTGGTGAGGATTGTCGGACGCTGAGCCCCGCTTTGAGGGGACCAAGCCCCGGGGCGGCGATGGCCCCGCATGGCTCGTGTGACGTTTCCTGAGTGATGGGGACCCAAAACGGGGCCCCACCTCCGTTTTGGGGCAGGGGAGGCAAAAAGGGAGAATCTCTGGGTCTCTCCGAGTCGCGGGAGCGAAGGCACGGGGGCTGAGGGAGCCACACATTCACCCTTTGGGGGATTTTACGTCCGCGCTCCGGGCGCTGCTTCGAGCCTCTTAAAAGCCCGGGGGCGTTTTTGAAAAAGAAAACAAACTAAAAACACGTTTTTGAGTAGTGCAAGAAGCCAAACCATGTGATTAATTGCTAGCAGGATGCAGGGCACGAAGCTGAAGACCCGTTGTTGGAAGTAAAGCGCTAGGCCCTGCTCTGGGGATTGTTGACGCCAGCGGGAGAGGAAAGGGCTTTTCCAACACCTCAGCCTCACACAGGCTCCAGGAGGAGAGAAGAGAGGTTCTGGAATGATATTCTGTTTACATATATAAAATTATAAAACAGAATCAAAAAATAGGTTGACAAGCACCAGTAACACGTGTATGTATCAACCCGCTTCGCCTCCCCTTTACGACAGGGCTCGCCTCCATCCAGGAGCGAAATCATTTGTCAGAGCCACAAGATTTGGTTTTTACAGGGGGTTTTAGCTGTATTGCGTGGCCCTTCAAATCACCCCGGGCTCAAGCCTCGTGCCGGGATCGCTCTTGGCTTGATGGTGAAGGGTTACGGGCTGTGAGCAACCCGTAAATACCAAATTATATCAAAAATGCAGCAAGAAACAAAAAGTTCAGGTTCCTGCCCCGCAGCAGGTGGGGTGCGAAGCAAATTTTGGCTTGGTTTGCCAAAAACTGGGGCCGTGCTGTGGTGCTGAGGGAAAGCCCTTCCCAGTCCTCCCAGCTGCCTTTTACTGGTGAAGCCAGAAGTTTTACAAAACACAAAGTTTGTTCAGCCTGGCTTCGAAAGACACGGTGAGGGCCACGATGTCGGTTTTCACGGAACGAAGCAGAGGTACAAAGCCTAAAATGAGAAGGGATAGCTGCTTTTGCTTTAAAAACCCCGATTTTGCTTTAAAAACCCCATCAGTTTTCCTGATGGCAAGGGTTTTTTCTCCCTCCAAACCAACAAACTGGAACCAGCCACACACAAACTCGAGCTACGGCACAAGGCCAATAAAGCCCACATCCACACGGGCACCGGGGAGGGAAATCCATGATTCCTGCCCCGAGAACCATCCCTGCCCTGCCAGCAGCGGCCCAACAGCATCTTTTTTTTAAAGCTCTCATTGTTATCGACACCTTCCCTTAAAGGACACGAGGGATTTGCACTTTCTAGGTAGCGAAGGGCCAGGGAAAGCTGCCTCAAGGCCTCACCCCGGCCCCAGTGCGGCGGTTCAGGAGGCTTTAGTGCTGACCTGGGAAATGCAGGAAGCTCTTTGGTCCCCAGATCACCTGTAGAAGTGCCCCTTGACCGCCGGCTTCCTCCTCCCAGCCCCAGTTTTTACTGTACAAAGGGAGAACTTCTTCACGTTTTAAAAAAAAAAAAAAATTGGAAAACGTTTTCTTTTTTTTTAAAAAAAAAAAAAAAAAGCAAACCCAGCTGATGTACAATATACAGAAGGAGGAATTTACACGCAGCTCTGGAGGTCTCTTCTGGAGTCCCAGGAGGTTGCCTCCAAGGTCCCTGGTTGCAGCAGTGAGGGACTCCGGTGCTCCCCGGGGAGGAGCAGGGAGGGAAGGCTCAGTCCAGGAAGCGCTGGCAGGCTTTTTTCCACCGGCAAGCCGTGCACCACTGGTCCCGGTGCTCGATGCCGTACACCTTACGGCACTTCTTGGCTTCGCCGCGGACTTTCCTGCGAAGGGAAGAACCAAAATTTACCCTAAACTGTGACATTTTGGGTAACATCTCCATTATACCTAAGGGCAAGCCCCGTAACTGCCACTGAGCATCATTTTCATACAAACCTAGAATCATTAAGGTTGGAAGAGACCTCCAAGATCATCTGTTGATGATCCTGATGGGTCCCTTCCAACTCAAGATATTCTACGATCTGATCCAACCACCCCCCTACCACCAATGTCACCACTAAGCCACGTCCCCAAGCACCACGTCCAACCTCTCCTTGGACACCTCCAGGGATGGTGACTTAGGAATCCATCCCTCCTGCTCCGAGGGGACCCTCACCTGGTGCTGAGGGGCACGCGGGGCGGCGAGGCGACGATCAGGTGGGACTTGAGCATCGGCGTGGGCGGCTGGGGTTCGCTGAAGCTGAGCGACCGGCTCCGCACCTGCGGGGACAGCCCGATGAAGGGACATTCAAAGCCAGGAGCGAGCCCAGGAGCTCCCCCAAGGACCAAGGGGAAAGGACGAGGACTCACCGGTGACAGGGACGGGAGAGTCGAGGTGGCAGTGGCCCAGCTGATGCTGGTGAAGATGTGGGGGGACACCGGGATTTGGATGGAGGGCAAGGCCTGCGGGGAGAAAAGGAGGAAAAAAGGGGGGTCAGCATTAGTCCTGGGGGTCCCATTCCCACGTGCTGCCCCACAGGCATTCGCCTCCCTGCACAAACCAGCCTGGGGCACCCCCAAACCGTTTTATTTTTTTTTTGGTACCCGTTTACGTAGGCTCCAGGGAGCTTCCTGCCTTTAGTTTTGTCTCCATTCCCCAGGGCGGGGACGGAAACGCACGCAACTTATGGACCTGTACCCCCACGCTCAGCCCCTGCACCTCCGAGCGCCGCTGTGGCAGGGGACACGGGACAAGGACCGGCACCGAGGCCACCACCCCATGTCTCCAGGTTCCCCGAGCGGCTTGGACGTGTAGGATCCGGCACGGCCACATTCCAGCCGGGTGCTATCTGCCTGGAGCAGGGCGTGTTGCATACCTCCACCGGGTAATTACAGGGGAGCAGCAGAGGCCGACGGCTCCGCTGGCTCAGGAACAGCCTCAGCAGCGGCCCGCGATCCCCCCAGCCCGGCTTTTGACAGGGCAGGAGGTGGCAGCAGCTCACCTGGTAGGCGTGATCGGCCTGGATGTGCCAAAAGGAGCTGGGCGCAGACTGGCTGAGCGCGCTGCTGGCCAGAGCCGGCTCCAGCGCCGGCGGTTCCAGCAGCAAAGCCTCCGGCTTGGCCAGGGCTTGCTGGATGATGATGGGAGCGGACGTGGATACGGATGTGGGGCTGGTGGCGGCGGCGGCCTCCGGCGCTGGCTCTTCCTTCACCTGCACTTCCGTGTAGTAGAAATCCTCCTCCCGCTTCCGCTGGTCGGAGTCGGCGCTGTCTCTGCCAGGGAGGAAAGGGGGAAAGGGGTGAAAAGGACGGCTCCGGCTGCAGGCACCAAAGCATCTTGTCGGCACGGTCACTGCCTCTGCAACAGCACCTGGCACGTCGAAGGAAGGTGAGCACATCTAGCACCCGCACAAACACCGGCACGGTGACCAGGCACCGCTGCAAAAAACCCTGCTTTCTCATCAACCTCATTGAGCGTGGCTGCAGGCGAAGCCCTGAGGTTGACCCGAGAGGGAAAAAAAAAAATAAGCCCGGAGCCTTTTTGGTTATTTTCCTGCTGTGTTCCTCCGGCACTGGATGGCAGCCCTGCGCTGCCGCTGCACCACGGCCCCACACTCTTCCCGGAGCACTCACGTGTGCAAAAGAGGAGAAAAATGCAAAAAAGGACAAAAAAACGGAGGTTGTGGTGAGAATTGCAACGCTCTAATCCGGTGCCTAAGGCAGACCTGAGCTGCACAAACCGACCCTGAGCACTTTTGCCCTTGAAAATTTGCAGTCCTGAAGCCCTCCTGCTGCAAGGAGGGGACAAGTGACAGCAGCGCTGAGAACTGCGGAGTTTTGTGCACAGAGACACGAAGCATCTCTGGTTCTGGGGTTATTTAGTGCAGGAATTGGTGGCTCCCGGCACGCTCAGCACCAGGACACGATGGTTTGGTGGTTGGGCAGGGGGCTGAGGAGGTGAAACTTCGGCCTTACCCCAGGTGCTGGGTCCTGACGTGCCGCTTGATGCCGACGATGGAGCGCAAGACCTTGCCGCAGCTCGGCCACAGGCACTTGTACATCACCTTCACCGAGTTCTGGGGGACAGAGAGAGCCCGTGTCACCCCCAGCCCGGCGACAACGGCCCCTGGGGGGCTTGTCCCCAGCGTTTCGGGTACCTTTCTCTTCCGCGGAGCCGGCTCGTCGAGGAGAAAGGGGTCGGAGTCGGTCTCGAAGCCGTCGTCAGCCGGCGGGGAGCTCAGGGCCTCGCTGGAGTGCTTGGGGCTGCCCTCGGGGTGCGGGGGCGAGGGGGTGGAGATGTCGCTGCCCCCGCTCCAGTGCCCGCTGGTGGTGCTGCTGCCGCTGTCCGACACGTCGCCGCTCTCCTTCCAGGGATCGCACGCCGCCCGCGAGGCTGCACGGAGGGGGGACACGCGGCCACCGTCACCGCGGGGGAGGACCAAAACCCTCCCCCGGGGGCTGAGAGCAGCCTCGAGGCTGGATATAACGGTGACAGCATTTCCCTTCTATTTTTTTTCCACCTTTGCTCGGTGCCAGCTCCCGCTTTTATCCCCTTTCCCCGTCCTCGTGCGAGGCACAGCCAGCAGGCGGCCGGCGCTGGGGCAGGCACATTTCCCACGGCTCCCAGCCGCTATTTTTATCCCCTGGGCTCCATTTGACTCCTTGGGAATGAAACCGCCTCTAAAAAAAGGAGCGGCCGGGCGGTGCTCCCCGGCACGGGGCTCCCCGACCCCCCCGGGACGGTGACGGAGAGCAGGGTCACCCCGTCTGTGCACGGTCCCAAGCGGCACCAGCACCACGGGGTCCTCCGGGTGGCATCCAGCCCGTCCCAGAAACTGTCTGGTGCTGGGCACACGGCTCCGTGAAAGCACCGGGATCCATATTTCTCCATTTTTGAGGGGAGATGTGGTTATTCTTGTGTAAGTGTGGGGTTTTTTTTAACGCACACTCACGGGGGATGCCGCTGTCGCCGGCAGGAGGGCTCTGCACCACGGGGCTGCAGGAGAGGCTCGTCAGCACCATGGCCGCCACCATCTCGTCCATCTCCACGGCGGCATCGTCTTTCCTGCACCGGGGCGAGAAGAATCGTGAAATGCAGGGAATAAAACCCCTTCATCCTAAACTGCACCGTTCCCCAAAGATAACCCCAAAGAGATCCCCGTCACCTCTCCCTGCTGGTGGAGAACCGAGCGTCACCCCTTCCCACCGGGCCGAGACGCCGCCAAGCCGCGGCACGTACCTCTTGGGGACGTCGATACTGCTGGACACCGACCTCTGCAGCGCCTGGGCTGAGGCCGGCCGCGCGTCCTGCACCCTCCAGCAGCCGTGCGAGCCCCTCTCGGGCTGCAGCACCTTCACCTTGTCGCTGGGGGGGTCGTGCTGCTCCGCCAGCCCCCCGCCGTCCCGCCCGCCGTAGGTGACGAGAACCTGAAAAAGGAGACGAGGGGAGGTTCCTTGGTGCCGTCAAAGGTCCTGACCCGCGTATGTGACGTCCACAGGGCGGGGGGATTTGGGATGAAGGCTCAGAGCTGTCCCAGCAAAGCTGGGGGGTGCCGGGGTTCAAGCCAACCCCACCGCTGAAAGCTCCGGTGCGTGCTCCCCGGCTCCTGGGATCTCAACGGCAGCTGCTTCACGGAGTGTGGCCACTTTGGATGGACTTTTCCCCAATTAATTTGTCTGGTTTGGCTTGGCTTGCACGCCATCCCGCGGCAGACACCCCCGATTATTACAACCCCTGGAAAAACACGTAGGTGAGAGGAGGAAAAGCCAAGGAACGGAGGTGTCCTGGGTGCAGGGATCGTAAAGTTGCACCTCGATTCCTCCCGTCACCGCTCTGTCGGGCAGGAGATGTTCAGACCTCACCTCCTCCTCTTTCATCGTGGCTGATGGGTTGTTCTGTGCCACCACCAGCCCCGAGCCTATTTCTGTTAATGGAAATGTATCTGTGTCCGGAGACACTACGTGTGCCTGAAACTATTTATAGGCCCAGGAGCCCTCTTTTAGGAACGCTGCGGGTGTCCCACCAAGGAACCGCTACGGGACGGACACACACACGCCCAGACACCAACCGGGGACCATCTCGGGTGGGACATCCAGCAGGAAAAATGGGGTGGGAGAAGCCACGGCTGCAGCAGGGCAGAGGGATGAGCACCCTCGATGTCCATATCCCTTTCTGATGCTCCTCAAAAATAAGGAGCAAGGTTTCCCCACGAGCACCATCCGTCCCCCTGAGCTGGGAGGTGGCACATCAACTTTGGTGTGCAAAACCAACACAGAACCCAGGTCTGGGTGACGTTTTGGAGGAGCTGTCACCCCCCTTTCCTCCCCAGGGGCTGCTTCCCCAGGTAGGTCCTCACCTGCAGACCCTAAATCCTGGGGTTAAAAGCCGCCGCGGATGCAGCTCGGAGCCCAAGCAGGAGCTTGGGGGGGGGTTCCCCTACACCTGATGGTGTTAGGATGGATTCTGGGGAGATGGGACCAGCTCACGGAGGGGAAATGAGGTGTGAAACCCACCTCCTTTAGCCTCAAACGTTTGGAGAATATCAGAGGGAAGAGGCTAGACTTCTCCGGTCTTCCCCAGCCACCCATTTTTAGGACTGGGGGCAGCAGACGAGGCCCTACGCAAGGCAAAGTGACCCAAACCCATCAGGCACAGCCAGGGCTAGACGCACGAACCCCGACACCCATTAATTACAGCTCCCCCAATCACAGCTCCCCCTCGGACCTTTAATTAAGGGAAACCCCCCGAGTTTTCTCCCCCGTGCCCCGAGCCAAAAGCTTCCTTACGTACTTGCTGCCCGGCGCAGAGCTGATGATGCCCGGGGCTGGGGAACCTCGGTGCCCGGCCGCTTTCCTCCACCGGCTGCGGGCAGGATCCGTCCTCCGGAGGTGCCGCGTGGGAAGGCGGCCGGCCGAGGTCATGGATTTGGGGGGCCACCAGCACCCCGTCGGGCGCCGAGACGCGGGTGCCGAGCAGGGAGCGCTTCCCCAGGCGCCTGGACAGCACGCTCGCCATCTCGGCCACGCTGCAGGGAGGGAAAAAAAAGACACGGGGACGTTACCAACAGCGCAGGAACGGAACGCACAACCAGCACCAGCACCCCAAAAACCCGACAGGTTGCGTCCCCCGTTGTCATCACCCCATAACCACAGCCCTGCGATGCTCTGACGTCTCCGCACACCCGGGGGCTCGGTGCCCGTCAAAGCCCCGTTTTTGCCGGATCCACACCAAAAGCCCCCCACGACGCTCTCCGTTCCCCCACGCCACCTTCTCGGGGTTTTCTGGGAAGCCTCCCGCAAGCTCGCACCCCGTTTTGTTTAAAAACGAAGCTTTTGGAGCATTTTGGTCTGAAATAATCCTTTTGGAACTTATTCCTAGCCTATCTCCGCTCGGGTTGGTGCGACTCTAGCAAACACACGCCGACAGCCGCCTTCTCTGCCTCGTTTCTTTGGGTTTCGCATTTTTACTGCTGTTTTAAAGGAAATAAAGCAGTTTTAAGGTTTCTTAAAACCAAGAGGAATCCAGGATCAGGGACAGGCAACGCGTCCTGGTGAAACTGAGGGCTGCGGCACCCACCGGGACTACAACAACTCCTCCCGTCCTCTTGCCAGCATCAAACCCATGCCACAGGGTTGAGGCAAGAGATGCTCGGTTTGGGCTCACAGCAGCACTGTTTTACTGCAAGAAGCGAGGATTTGGTTACCTTTGGGCTAGGCAGCGCTATCCCGGAAAGCTTCCCGAGTCGTCCCGGGAAGGGTTACTCCAAATCGCGTCCCGCTTCAAAGGACGCCGGGGATTTACGAGGTCCTTTATGAGTAACCACGCGCGCTCGGCTCGCTCCGAATTTTCCCTGTCCCCGAGTAGAAAATTAACAGCGCCTTCGGAGCCAGAAAGCAGGCGGCAGGAAGAGAAGGAGGCGGCGGGGACGTCGCCGCCGTCCCGCGATGGAAAAGGACACGAGCACCGTGTGGAAGGGATTTTGGGGAGAAACGCGGCGGTTTTGCTAACAGCTCCTCGGAAGGCTGGAGGATTGGAGCTGACGCCGCATCGCTGTTGCTCCCGGGTGTTTTAGCCCCAAATTTCACCCCGTGGCACGCGTTGATGTACGGGCGATGCCCTTCCCGGTATGAGAAGGGGAAAAGAGGCACTGTTGCGACCAGAAGCAAAACCCTCCCCGCAAAAAAAATCCCCTTTTCAGCGTCGGAGCCACATCTGCTTCCAGTAGACCCCGTCCTTTGAAGGCCGGATCCCGTTTCGGCGTTGTGCCCGGAGCCCAAAGACACAAAAGCGAGGCGAGGAGCGGGCGCTGGGCTCGCCGCCGGAGCCGCCTCGAGCCCTGCCAGCTGTTTGCAATCACGCGCCGCAGGGGTCAGCGCCGGCACCGCTCCCAAATTATTTTCTCGCTTCAATGCCGGGCGTGCAGTTTTGGGGGACGGCGCGTTTCCAGCACCGGCACGTCAGCAGCCGGCTCCGGAGAAGAGCCCGGGGGTCAAGGGGCCGCTTGGCTAACGAGGAGAGCTTCGTTAGGCCGGCAGGGAAGGTCGGGGATGGGAAAGAGAGGAGAGAGGCCAGGAGCTCCCCGTTTTTTTGGGGAAAATAAATAGAGATGCCAGGAGGTTCCTTCAAACGGAGCCACAAAGCACGGCGGAGCAGGAAAACAGACCATAAAAATCCATCTTTTAAGAGCCTCCAAGCGCTGCCGTGACTGCCGATAAACCCCGGCTTTCCAGTTTCAAACAGCCCCTTCTCACCCCGAAACGACCGGGAAGGAGATATCCGCAGGGAGCCAACGGCAAAGTTTGGGTTTTTATTTAAAAAAAAAAAAAAAAAAGCTACTGAGAGGTGGCAAGCGGCCGGGAGCAGGAACGCAACAGCTTGGTGCGGCGCCAGGATCCGGAGCGGGGAGAGCAAAGCCCGGCCGAATTCCTCCTCCCTCTCCAAAGCAAGCAGCCATACCCACGGCCAAAGCGCTCGAAAAGCAAAAGCGAGCGGCTCGGGCGGCTGGGTGATTCCCGAGGAAAAACGCTTTCGGAAGAAGAAGGCCTACAAAAAAAGAAATATATAAAAAAAAAAAAACGCACTTTCCGGAGAAGGGAGGAGCGAGGGGAGCTTGGCGGAGAGGCTTCCCCCAAGGGGAAAGGGCCCCCCGGGGGGGAACCCGGCCCCGCGGGAAGGCGGCCAGGAAGGAAAAGGGCGGCAGCTCGCCGGGTCCAGCGACTGGGAGGCGTCGTGGGGTGTGCACGCGTGGGTGCGTGGGTGTGCAAGGCTCTGGAAGAGCGTGCGAGGCTTGGGAAGCGCGTGCGAGGCTCTCCAAGGGTGCGCAGGGCTGTGCAAGCGTGTGCGTGGCTGTGCAAGCGTGTGCACGGCTCTGTATGTACACGGGGGGGTTGTGCAAGCGCACGCACGTGTGGCTGGGCGTGCAAGCACGTATTTATGGGTGTGCAAGGGTGTGCAAGGCCACGCAGGGCAGGTGGGGAAGGTGGCAGGGCCGGAGGGCTCCGGGAGTACTTGCACGCGTGGTTGTGCAAGCGCACGCACGTGGGGCTGCGCGTGCAAGGAGCTCGGCGTGAGTGTGCAAGGGTCGTGCGGGGCACGTGGGGAAGGTGGAAGGGTCGGGGGGTGGCACAGAGCGGGACACGTGTGCGTGGGGACACGCACGGGGGACCGGGGGGGAAGGAGGGGGACAGAAAGGGGGGCACGCAGCAGGGGGAAGGTGGGGTGTGCAATGGGGGGGTGGGTGTGCAAGGAGGGGTGTGCAAGGGGGGTGGGCAAGGGGAAAGGGGGGAGCGCAAGGGGAAAGAGGGGTGTGCAAGGGGAAAGGGGGGGGTTGCAATGGAAAATGGGGGGCGTGCAAGGGAAAAGGGGGGTGAAAAGCAAAAGGGGGGGAGTGCAAGGGAAAAGGGGGGGTGTGCAAGGGAAAAGGGGGGGTGTGCAAGGGAAAAGGGGGGGTGTGCACCAGCACAGCCCCGCAGGACTTTGGCACAGGGGGAGGGAACACCGGGGGGGGGGGGTTTCCCCGTGGCGCAGCGCGGGCGGGAGGTGGCTGCCGGCTCCCTCCCCCGGCTCCCTCCCCGGCTCCCTCCGGATCCCCCCGGATCCCCTCGGGTCCCCCAGGTCCTTCCAAGCCCTCCCGGGACCCCCCCGACCCCCGTTACCTCGGCGGGGCCGCCCCCCACCCCCGGTGTCCCCGGCGGAGGCCGCCGCACGTACGCGGCCGCCGGCCTGGAGGGAGGCGCGGCCCGGCCGGGCGGGAACCGCCGCTCCCGCCCCCTCCTTGGCCTTTTTTTTTTTTTTTTTTAAATATTTATTTAATTTTCTGCTTTTTTTTAATTATTTTTTTTTTTCTTACGCCCTCCCGCCCTTCCCGGTTCCTCTCCTGGAGGCCGCTTTGGGGAGCGGGGGACACCTCAAAGGGGAAAGGGGGGGGTCCTAAAAGGGGACCCCCCAAGAGCAAAGGGGGGTCCAAGGGGGGTTCTAGGAGCTAAGGGGGGTCCTAAAAGCAACGGGGGGACCCCCAGAAGCAAGGGGGGGACCCCCAAGAGCACAGGGGGGATCCTAAAAGCAAGGGGAGGGACCCCCGGGAGCAAGGGGGGGAACCCAGGAGCAAGGGGGGATCCTAAAAGCAAGGGGAGGGGCCCCCCAATAGCAAGGGGGGGACCCCAGGAGCAAGGAGGGACCCCCAAGAGCAATGGGGGGATCCTAGGAGCAAGGGGGTGGACCCCCAAGAGCAAAGGGGGACCCCAGGAGCAAAGCTGGGTCTCCAGTGGGGGACCCCAGAATCAAAGCAGGAACCCCTGAGAGCAAGGGGGTGGACCCCCAAGAGCAAAGGGGGCCGCAGGAGCAAGGGGGGGTCCTAAGAGCAAGGGGGGGACCCCCAGGAGCAAGGGGGGATCTCCAATGGGGGAACCCCAGAAGCAAAGGGGGAGACCCTAGGAGCGAGGGGGTGGACCCCCAAGAGCAAAGAGGGACCCTAGGAGCAAGGAGAGGGTCCTAAGAGAAAAAGGGGGACCCCCAGGAGCAAGGGGGGATCCCCAGGAGCAAGGCAAGGTCTCCAGGGGGGGACCCCACAAGCAAAGGGGGGACCCTAGGAGCAAGGGAGTGGACCCCCAAGAGCAAGGGGGGGGGCCGGGGTGCAAGGGGGGGGTCCTAAGAGCAAGGGGGGGACCCCCATGGAGCAAGGGGGGGTCTCCAGGGGAGGACCCCAGAAGCAAAGGGGGGACCCTAGGAGCAAGGAGAGACCCCCAGGAGCAAGGGGGGAACCCCCAGGAGCAAGGGGGGGGGGGTCTCCAGGGGGGGACCCCAGAAGCAAAGGGGGGACCCTAGGAGCAAGGGGGGGACCCCCAGAAGCATGGAAGGACCCCCAAGAGCAAGGGAGGGACCCCCAAAATGAAAGCGGGGACCCCCAGGAGCATGGAGGGACCCCCAGGAGCACGGAGGGACCCCCAGGAGCAAGGGGGGGTGCCCCCCGCGGCTTCCCCCCGGCTGTCCCCGGGCTACTCACAGCGTCCCGGGGCCGTGCCGCCCTCTTCGCCGCCGGGCCGGGTTAAAGCTCCCGGGGCCGGGCTGGTGTAAACAACCTCCCCACATGCTCGGCCCCTTCCTGCGCATTGGCTCCGCCGCCTCTCCTTCTCCAAGCACGCCCCCGCCGGCCGGGCCCTCCTCGGCTTTGGGAGGGAAAGGGGAAAAAGGAGGGGGGGGGGGGTGGATGGGGACCGGCGGCCCCCGGCGGCTTTTCCTCGGTGCTTCCCTTCCCCCGGTGGGTTTTGAGCTCCGGGGGGGTGAGGGGAGGAAATGGGGAGGTTCTTGCTGGAAGGGAAAATAAAAAGGGGGTTGAAGTTGATGGGAGAGGGTGGGGAGGGATGAGAGCGGCGTGACTGGACTCGGTGCCTCTGTGAGGATGGGGCTCCTCCGGCCTCTGCTCCCCAGGCCATGCAGACCCGTGTAGGATCCCACCA
>CM021767.1:117272262-117290457 GCA_011076525.1 Nettapus auritus
CCCCATGACCCCTCCCCAGACCCCATAACCCCCCCCCACGCCCCACGGCTGCCCCGCCCCCCCCAGCCCGCGGTTGCTGGCGCGTGCCCCCCGCCCCTCCCGTCCCCGCCCCCCCCCGCGCTGACTACGTGCTGTTCCCCACGTGGAGGCCGCGCGCGCGCCCCCCGGCCAGGGAACAGCCCGCGCCGCACGTTCGCGCCCCCGCCAGCCAGGCGGCGAGGGGAGGGGGCGGGGGAGGAGCTCAGCCAATCGGCGTGCGGCCGAGCGGGGATGGACCAATGGGAAGGGACGGCGCGGAGAGGAGGCCAATGGCAACGCGCCCCGCGGGGGAAGCCCCGCCTTCCGGCGCCTCAAGCGGGGCTGCGGCCGAGTGAGGCGCCAGTGCGGGGCGGGCGGGCGGAGGTGCAGGAGGGGGTTCTCGCTCTCCTCAGCTGCCCGCGGGCCTCGGCTCGGTGCCCGCCTGTGAGGGGAGCGGCGGGGTTGAGGGCTCCCGGGGCGGCCCCTGCGGGCTCCTGGCCCGGCTTTGCGGTGTCCTGTGGGGGATGGACCGGGGACAAGCGATTTCCGAGCCGGGGAAGGGGTTCCCGAGGCGAGCCCCTGTCGGGGCCCTGCTGAGGGGGGGAGGCTCGCATTCAGTGTCCCGCTGTTTGGTTAAAAGAGGGAACAATCCAGTTTGAGGGAAATATAACTCCTTATTTGCTTACTTATTTTAAATTTCTCCACTTGATTCTCTTCAGGAGGCACGGTGGCTGCGGCAGGAGCTGTGTGCTGGCAGCATCAAGCAGCACCCTTCAAAAGGCTGGCTTACAACCCTTTAAAAATGCATAAATTTATGTGAATAATTAGTCGAACTGGTGAAATATCTCTCCTGAATTGAGCATAGTTCTCCAAAGACCCTGGAAAGCTCTCACCTTTCAAGATATGTTTATATAAAATACATATAATGATCTCCTCAGGTTTAGGGATTCTCATTTTACTAACACTGCCTTTATGGAAAGGGTTTGGGGTTGAGGTCTGATGAAATCTTACCGAATTTAAATTAAACAAGATGAAAATAAACTGAAGAAGCTGAGCTGGAGTTTGGTCTGAAGAAAATGAGAATTGACAGTACTCGTTTAAAAGTCTGATCTAAGCCTTCGGTATAGGCATAGTGTTATAAGCTGTTTAATAATAAATTGGAGGCAGTGTATGTGTGCGATCTAGCAGTTCAACAGCCTGAATGCGTAGTACTTGGTGGTTAATTCCGCTCTATACCAATAAAACGAAACACGAGCAGCGCAGGCACATGAAGCTCATCGGCGTGTCCGTGTGCCTGGCCCCCAGACAAGGTCCACCTCTGCCTTCGGAGCTGCTGCCTTCGGAGCTGAGGCCGTGAGCAAGCGCAGGAGCGCCGGCGGTGAGAGCGTGGCACGAGAGCAGCCTTTGAAATCGAGCACCGGGATCGTTCCGTGCAGGGCAGAGCGCTTCCCTGCGGTTAATGGCCCGCTTTTAATCTGAAGAACATCAGCCCGTCGTGTTTAATAGCCCTCGTGCACCCCGAATCCATTAATTTCAGTCCCTTTTGAACTCTTTTAATTTGCTTGCTCTCCGCGACGCCCTGCCCCGGCAGGTTCGCCTGTGGCCGAAGCGCGACGTGAAAAACTTGCTTCGTCTTGTTTGCCTTGGGATTTCTTCGGTGTCCCCGGCTTTTGTCTTAGCCGTACGCTGCGTAACTATTCTTTATTCTTCCTGGCAGCATCCGTGACTCAGGAGCTCTTTATCAGATTCTCGCTGCCTGCCCCACCGAGTCACGTAGTTCGCGAGCCTCCTCGGCTGTTTGGTCTCCTCGTGGGAGCTGACTTCTGGTGCTCCGGGTGAACCCTTCCCTGTGTCACCAGAACGCGGCACAGCACAGATTTAAGCAGCAACGTCGTAATTCTTGCTATTTTGCTTTCTGTTCCTTTCAGCCAGTGCTGGATTTGGCTGCTGCTGGGCTTTAAGCAGTGCTCTCTCGACACTAACCCCCAGCTCTCTTTTCCCGAGGTAATAGCTGAAGCTATCAACAATAACCCTGAAGTAACAGCCGAATTAGAGCCTGTAACTCGATGTTTAATTATTCCAAGATGTGTTACTTGTTGACATTAAATCCCATCTGCCGTTGCATCCCCTCGTCACGCCGGCTCTGCGATCTTTTCCCTGGTTCTGGGCACGAGTTTTTGGGCTAATTTTGCCCTGCCCGTGAACGTTGTTGCCTCTCCACCCCCTAATCGTGCTGACCAACAGACAGCCTGCTCCGGATGTGCGAGGGATCCCATCTGTTAACCTCTTTCCCTAGGGACTGCACATAAAACTCTTAGAATTCTTAAAAACTCACTACGTATGCAGCGTGAACTTAATCGATTTTTTAAATTACCGTGCAACGCTTTAAAACAGGCCAAAAACACAATGGAAGGAAAAACCCTGTACATAAAACTGTGTCCACAGGACGATCGTTAGCCACAGCTTTAATTCCAGTTAATATTAAAAGTCGAGTTTGCCTCTAACAGCGCCCAGCAGTTGAATAAAATAAGCTTGGCTGGGTTTTTACCTACCCGCTGCTCTGCCCGGCGTTTCGCGTTGGCCTCTGTCCCTCAACCTCAAGAGATTATTCATTTCTGAGTACACAAGCTCGGGATAAACTGCTTAACTGACATTTGGAGTCTATTAATATCACTCGCTTTGTTTTGGCGCGAGACGAAGCGGGGCCGAGCCGCCGGTACCAAATGAACCAACCAAGCAGGAGCCGCTTTCTTTTTTTTTATTTCCTTATTTTTAACCAAATCCCGCCGCGTCACTGATGTTGTAAAGGAACCAACGCGTGCTGTGACCCGAGCGACTCCAGAGTGGGAAAATCAGGGTCTCGGTCGTAAAGTGATTTATTTTTTTTAACCTCCTCAGCTTGTGGGATCGAGTCATTTGGGGAAGAAACGTGAGGAGGAGAAATTAAGTGGATTTCTAGACCACACGTGGAGAAAAGCATGAAATGTTCCTCAGAGGCACCCTGCGTGGCTCTGGATGCTCCCAGCTGGGTTTCCTGGGACAGAAACTCGTCGAAGGAGGACGTTGTGCTGCCTGTCCTTGCTCTCGTTCTCAACTCAAGGGTCTGCAGAAGAGCTTGATGCCTCCCAGACTCGAGGTGCAGACGTTCCCCTAAAGACGCGTCTCACCAGGGCGATCTGGACGGGGAATTGGATCTAATGCCCTCATGCGATACCCAAATGCCTCCTGTTTTGGCTCACACTTAGAGATTTTCCCTAAAATCCTGGCCTTAGGATATCCAGCAGGATCTGGGAGGGTTTCTCTTATTTTTTTGTGTACTGGCCTCAACATCGAGAACGATGTGAGGGAGTTTAACACCACTGAGGTCTCGAGAACCAGACCCGGTCTGGCCGCGTCCACGCTACCGAACGTGGATTTTTAGCCCCTCAAAACGAATTTCTTTGTCCCCCATCTCCTCTAAGCGCACAGATTTGGGGCACCTGCCTCTCTCGCCTTGTTTTTTCAGAGCCTAATTTCTTCCGACGCATAGAGAAGCTTTAATTGGGCCGTCAGACGATGAAGTTTTTGCGTGCCGCTGCTGTTCTTTTTGCTCTTCACGGACTTTTCTTTATTCCTTTTCAGCTCGAGCAAGGCAGTGACTTCCCCTTACCCATTACGGTGCCGACGCGAGAGCCGGTGCAGCTCGCCGATCGCAAAAACTCGGTGTCCTACCCTGCTGGAAGCAGCAAAACGCTTGGAAACGTGACGCGAGCGCTCGCCCAGAGCCTGAAAAAAAACCCACCGGGGTCAAGCAGAAGCCACCGAACGTGTCGGTGGTTGCACAAGCGGCTTCGCGCGCGGTTCCCGGTTCTGGCATGCCCGACGCGGCGGCAGATGCTTATCCCTCCGCCCCCCTTTTCCCACCGGCCAAATGAAAGCTGGGTGCTGCCTTTTGGACCCAAGCTGCCTCTCGGTGCCCCCCCTTTTTTTTAATTTTGGCACCGCGGATTTCCAGCTGGTGGCGGGCTCAGCACTGGTGCTGCTGGAAATTCCCGGCTCTTCTGGCTGCGCTGGCACAGCACAACCTCCCCTCCCCTCAGCCAAGAGGGGAAGAGACACTCACAAGGTTTCCTTTTCTGCTCTTTGCCTCCTTGTGCTTTTTTTTTTAAAAAACTCTGGCCTGTTTGCTTTTTTTCCCCCCCCACCTCCTTTGCCTTTTAACTCTTTGCTTTCACTCCCGGCGCTGCTCTTCCCTTTCGTCGACCCAGCTTTGGCGAACTCTCGAGCGCCCTTTATCACGCGGGCCCTGTGCCGAGCGTTCCTTGGTTTGGTTTGTTTTTTCTTGCTAATTTTGGCTAATTTTGGAAGCCCGAGCTGCTGAAATGTGTCGCTCCTAGGAAAAAGCCAAGGCACCGAGGATCTCAGCCATTTATTCTCGGGCCTGTCCGTGTAAACCCCGACCCGCCCGTCCCTGGGGCTCGTTCCCCAGCCAGCCCTGGCTCTTCCCCTCCGCTTCCAAAGAGAAAATTAATAATTAACCGCCTCGTCCTTTGACACAACACCTGCCGCCCGGACGTGGCCTGCTGCCTGTTTGCTTTTCCCACCCGCGGTGTTTTTGGGGTGGGATCTCTTCCTGTCCCCATCCCCTCGGTGGCACTGGTGTTTTTAATGTCCTCTCCTCCTGGCCTTCCCCTTCTGCACACCTCTCTCCACCCCAAATGGCTTCATTCCTTCCCTGGGGACCTTCAGAATCTCCCTCTGCCTGGCTTGCATCTCTTGGGCAGCAAAATATGGAGAATATTCCCCAAATCCACCTCCCTTTGACGTTGGTGGGGTCTCCTGCAGCATCCCTGCCCGCTGCGGGGGCTCTTCTGCCTTCCTCGGGCCGTGTGCCACGGATTTGGGGTGAGATGCCGCAGGAGATGTGGAAAGTGGTTGTTTTTTCTCCTCCTGCTCGTTTTCCCAAGAAACAACTGAAGTTTTGTGAAACTTTTTTCCTCTTTCCTCGTCGCTTTTAAGGGTATTTCGCCCCATTTTGGCTCACGCATGCTCTTCACACAGCCAGGGGTGGGGAGACGTGGGATAAGGCTCGGCGCCCAGGCTGGGTGCTCCGATTTTGGGTGCTCGGATGCTCAGAAGATGCTTGGATCTTCGGTGCTGGGATGCTCAGACGCTTGGATCTTGGATGCTCAGATATTTGGATCTCGGATGCTCAGATCTCGGATGCTGGGAAGCTCGGATGCTTGGATCTCAGATACTCAGGTCTCGGATATTCGGATTCTTGGAACTCAGATGCTCAGATCTCAAATACTCGGATGCTGAGAAGCTCAGATCTTGGATGCTGGGAAGCTTGGATGCTCGGATCTCAGATGCTCAGATCTTGGATATTCGGATTCTTGGAAGCTCAGATGCTCAGATCTTGGATGCTCGGATGCTGGGAAGCTCAGATCTCGGATGCTCAGATGCTGGGAAACTCAGATGCTCAAATCTTGGATGCTCAGATTTTAGATATTCGGATTCTTGGAAGCTCAGATGCTCAGATCTCAAATGTTTGGATGTTGGGAAGGTCAAATCTCAGATCTCAGATGATGGGAAGCTCGGATGTTTGGATCTTGGATGCTCAGATCTCGGATATTTGGATTCTTGGAAGCTCTGATGCTCAGATCTTGGATGCTTGGATGCTGAGGTCTTGGATCTCAGATGCTCGGACGCTCAGATGCTCAGATCTTGGATGCTGGGAAGCTCAGATCTTGGGTCTCAGATGCTCAGATCTCAGCTCTCGGATGCTCAGATGCAGGGCAGAAGTTGGCCACCTCTGGGAAGGGGAATTGAAAACCGCATTTGCTTGCAAATGCAAAATTACCTGTGCCGGAGGTGGTTATCTCAGGGCTGCAAATCGTGCTGTGCCCGTGGATTTGCTGGGTATTTGCCCCCGGCGAGCAGACACCGAGCCTGGCACGGCCCCGTGGTGAGCAGGAGGCACCGCAGCGCTCCTCGAGGCAGCTCCAGTGCCACCCAAACAAAAGGATGAGCAAAAAATCCCCAATTTCCTCCAGCTCTGAGCTCCCCGGACCTCGTCTGGCCACTGGGGCTGTGCCGAAGTGACTCACGCCGCCAACTATCAACACGGGAAAATAGAAACCTCCCCGGCTACCGTGCCAGGAATAACATCGAAGCCTTTTAGTAGGGGGTTGCAGACGTGGGGACGTCCCGGCAGCGCACGCAGGAGTTATCTCGGCCGCTCCACGTAACCGCTGCTCTCCGTGCACGCTGCTCCCGGCCTCCTGGGGCTGCTGCCAGTCCCTCGGGGGGAGATAAGCCGGGTCCCGTCTCTATCGGGGCCGCTCACGCCTGGGGTCGAGCAAAACCCGGCGCTGCTTCCCCCGCCAAAGGACCCGGGGAGGGAGCAGGGTGCGGGACGCGTGTCGGGCAAAGGGATTAAAGCGGCAACGAGGGAGTTTTCACGCATCCTTCCATCCACAACCTCTCGCTGATGGGAAGAAAAACCACGCTCTGGGTGTTTTCCTCGATGTTTATAGAGAGGAAAGGGTGCACGGAGAGCAGAAGATGAGTTCGTGCATCCCCTTCACCCGCCGTGTCCCGAGCTTCTCCAAAAAGCAGCCACGCGTTTCCCTCCTGCATCCCCCGGCGTTTCAGGCAGCACCGAGCCGATACCACCGGTGTCTTTGGGCGATGCCCTTCCCTGTGGCACTCATCACCCCTCTTGTGCCCAAACTGAGGCCACCGGCTCCATCCCATGGGGCATCCGGTGCCCCACCAGCCCCGGGAGATGCTCCGCACCTGCCTGGAGCAAACAAACCCCACCACAAACCTTTTACGAGCCACCCAGGCTCCAAACTCCTCCAGAAATACCTCCGTCCCATCCTACAGGTCATCGAAACGTTTCTCCGGCAGCGCTGGAGGTGTTTCTTCCTCGGGCTCGGGGCCGAGGCTGGCCGGCGAGTGCTGCGGCGCGCGGGGCGCTTTGCTCACGCGGGCGTACACGGGGCAGGGGCTGCCGTCGCCGCACGGCTCCTCCTGGACGACCAAGGCCTGCCCGACGTCCCCGTTGTCCCCGGTGTCCCCCGTGGCACCGCAGGGCTTCTTCAGCCCGGCGCTGAGCTTCCTGGATTTGTAGCGGATGCTTTCGTAGATCGGCCCCTCGGCGTCCTGTGGCGGCTCCGCTGCGGGCGTTTGGGGATCCCCGGGCACGAGCGGGAGCTGCCGATGCCGAAGGAAATCGGGGGTCCTCGGGGTCGATTTGGGGGACGCGTGGAGGGGAGGTGGCCCGAGGACACCCGGGTCCCCCAAACCGGTGCCATCTGTCCTGCCTGCAGGGAGGGAGAAGGAGAGGCTGAGTGAGGGGGCACCCCGCTAATTTGGGGATAAAATACTAATGAAACACGATGAAACGAGAGCGTTGGAGAGCTGGGGCTGCGGCCGCCTTCCTGCGCCGCTCAAATATTGATTTAAGCAGGAGGCTCCGCTCCGTGCCGCACGATCTGGCAACGGCCGCAGCGGCGCCGAGCCGCTTGGTTCGCTCCGAAGACGGAGAAGGCTCTGGAAGACGTTTTGGAACGATGGCACCCCATCCTGCGCACCCCGACGGGTCGGGGCATCGCGTTTGGGGTTTCCCTTCTCCACCCTACGTCGATGAAGCAGGGAAATGAAGCCAGGAGGGGCAGGAACGGGGTGCTGGGGTGCTGGTTGCCGTGACCCCATCCCCACAAGGCTCAGGGGGAAGGCACCGGGAGCCTGGCGTGGCCCTGCTGATTTGATTTCTCTCCTCGGAGCTCTGCACGGTTTTTTTTTAACACTTTCTCCTTTTCTCCCCCGCAGAAGGACGCTGGAAAACAACCCACGGGGAGGAACCGGCAACTCCCGGGCAGTTTTGCTGCCGTGGTGGAATTTTGGGAGCCGCGAGGCCGGAGCTGCACGGGGCCAGCGGCCGGCTCAAAGTCCCGCAGGTGCCCCGGAGCTCCTCCAAGTTCATCAACCGAGCAAATCATTAACGCTCCCGGCTCAGCGCCCGCCTCGTCGCGGCTGCGCCCCGGGGGACCTTCGGACCTCTCGTTGTCCCCGTGCCAATGCCGTGTCGTTGTCCCCACGCCATGTCCTACCTCCTGGAGGTGCTGCTCCCCCCTCGCTGGGACCTGGCTCTGAAAGCTTCACCTGCAGGAGAAACAAAAGGGCGCTCGTGGATCCCCCCGGACACTCGTGGATCCCCCCAGACACTTGTGGATCCCCCCGGCCACTCGTGCACCCAATTTTTGGGGCACGCTGGGCTCGGTTCGCCCCCAACCCCCAGGGGTCCCCCCCTCTCCTCTCCTCCCCGACCCCTTCCCGTAAATCTGGGACCCCCCCAAGGGGCTGTCGCTGTCCCCACCGGGATCACCCCGATTTTTTGGGGGGGGTTTTTTGGGGGGATGGATCTCGGGGCCGTTCCCCGAGCTGTCGCTGGGGGGCTGTCCAAGCCCGTGCGACAGCCTTGGGGACAGCGACAGCTGCAAACAGCCCTGAGTTTTTTTGGGGAAAAAAGAGGGAGATTTGGTTCATTGGGTTGGGAGGAGGCTGGGGACGAGGCGCTGTCCCCTCGGCCTTGGTGTCTCCTCCTCCAGGGATGGACAGGATGGATTGTCACCGGAGCTTGGCGATGGGGACGAGGGGACACGGAGGGGACAAGGGGACACGGAAGGGACACGGAGGGGACGAGGGGGCCACGACGAAGCCCCCCCAAGACCTCACCACGCTCAGCACCCCGGGGCTCGGCTCCTTTCTCCCGGCAGCCCGGCTGGACCAGCGCCCGCTCGCCCTGCGGAAGGATGCGGCCACCCTCAGCGTCCCCGCGGCCACCGCCGGGGACACGAGGGGCGAAAAGCCGGGCGTCGAACGAACCCATGCCTCCTGCTTCAGCAGGGATTTGGGCGTGGGAAGGGGGTTAATTGGACGTGTTAATAACAGCCTGGCCAAAATCCCCCCCCCCCGGTTCCCAAGGGCACGTACCTGGGGAAGAAGGCGCAGAGGAGCAGCAGCAGCAGGAGCCCCGCGGGGACGGCGATGGCCAAGCCCCACGGTGGCACCGGGGCCATCGAGGAGGAGCTGAGGGGGACGACAAGCACGGGTCAGGCTGGGCTTTGGGGTCTGGGGGTGTTCACAGTGTGGGGAGCACCCACCAAGCATTTCCCACGTTTTTTTTTTTTTGCAGGATTCCCATCCTTTATCCCCACGGGAATGCTCCCCAGCTCGGCCTGCAGAGGATTTGGGGTGGGTTGGGGGACACCCAGAGCTGGCACCGAGGGTGCCGGGTGCCCGAGGGCTCCAGGAAGCCGTGCCCCATCCCGGATTGCTGGCATAGCTGCGCCGTGACACGGCGGCGGCACACCCCGGCTCGCCCCACGGCTTTCGGTCGTGCTCAAAAACCCACCTTGGGGGGCTGCTCTCCCCTCCGTGGGGACAAATTGATATATGGGGGGGACAAAAGTGGTGTATGGGGGGACCAAAGCGGATGGGGCAAGGGGTTGCATCCCTGCCGCGTCGCCTTCTGCATCCATCCCGCTGCATCCTGCTGGATCCCCACTGCACCCCACATCCCCCCTGCACCCCGCTGCGTCCCTGCCAGGCTCTTCCGACCCCCCTATTGATCCCATAAGGCTGCCCACCCTCTTTATCAAACCCATTTCCATCCTCCCCCCAAAACCCAACCCTGTCTCCCACCAAAGCCTTGCCTAGCTTTCGCTTGGGGCCCCCCCAGCGGGGAGATTTTTTTTGGGGGGGGGGGGGATGGGAGCCCGGCAAATGGGGCCGGGAGCTGTTGAACAGGCTGAGCTCGCTCTGCCAGCCCGGACCCAGCCCTTCCTGGGTGCTGGCAGCGCCGTGCCGGGCCCCCTCCGTGCCCGGAGCACCCTGACCTTGGTGCCAGGCTCTTAATAGGGGAAGGGGAATCGTCCCCTTGCTCGGCAGCCGCGAGCGTCCTACAGCAGTGCCACCACCCCCGGGGTTCATCGGGGCAATGGGTCACAGCCCAGAGGTGGTTTTACCTCCTCCCGCCCTGCCTCAGTTTCCCCAGCTGCGTGCTGGGACCGACCCCAAAGTGCCTGCGCCCCCCTAACCCAATCTGGGGCACCCCAAGGCTTTGGATCCCCCCCCGTATCCCCCCCAGGGGTGCAAAGCCGCTCACCTGGGTGCCGTGGGACCCCCGGGGCGCCGCGGGTGCCGCCGGCTTCTCGCTCGGCTCAACTTTGGCCGGGAGCCGTGGGTGGCACCCGCCGCGCCCCGACGGCCTCCCGCGCCTCGCCCGGCCCCGCAGCACGCTGCCAGCCGCTGTGGGTGTGCACCGGGAGCCCCCAGCCCCTAAACCAGCACCCCCAGGAGGGTCCTGAGCCCCCCCAAGTGCTGCGAGACCCCCTCGGTGCTGCTGTGAGGACCCCTGCCCGCTCCCCGCTGTGCTGTGCGTGGGCACCCGGCTCTTAGCCAGCTGCTACCGCAGTGCCAACCACGTCCTGGGGACCCAGCTGTCATCGATGTCCTGCTGGGCTGGATCCCTTTCTGTCCTGGATCCCCTTCTGTCCTGGATCCCCTTCTGTCCTGGATCCCCAGCTCTCCTGGGGCTCTGTCCTTCCTGGATCCCAAAATGTCCTGGATGTGGCCACTGTGGACCCCTCTCCATCCCGGATCCCCTCTGTCCTGGATACCCTCCATCCCAGAGCCTCCTTCCCTTCCCTTCCCTTCCCTTCCCTTCCCTTCCCTTCCCTTCCCATTTTGGGACATTTTCACCCTCTGTGGTTCTCTCTCACCAGCATCCTCCCATGGGAGAGCCCCAAAACACAACCCAAAGCTCTGGACGAGTCAACGCAGACCGGCTCCAAAACCACAAATAACTTTTTGGCCACGGGCTCGGATCCAGCCCCTTGCTCTGGGAGACTGGGGCAGCCCCCAAAGCCCTTTCACATCGCACCCAACAGCACCAAGGAACATTTTGCTCCTTCCAAGCCCGCCTGGACGGCGCCCGCGTATTCTGCAGAGGGCAGCACGACCCAGGAGTTCGGCCCCAACTTGTTCCCGGGGCCATTTCTGGGTGCAAATCCACGATTTTCAGCCAAGCGCTTGACGGGCAATTCCCATGTGGATGAAGCCTCCTCGCTGCCAAATTGCTTTACAAAAGCTCTTTGTGAAACCACAGCTTCTCTGCCTGGTTATGGAAATGGGTAGAGCTTAAACTACTTGATTTTTTCTTCCCGGTTTGGGTTGAAGACCTTAAAACCCGCCTGGTTCCAGCCCCCGGACATGGGCACGACCCCTGTGCCCAGCCCAGGCTGCCCCCAGCCCCATCCAGCACCCATCCCTAGGGTGCTACCAGGCCTGGGGCACCCTGGGGTGGATGTGGGTGGCTGCTTGGGGTGCCAACAGGACCCGGCTCCTTCTCCAGCCCAAGTGCCATGACACAAAGCCAAGAATTTGGGCAAGAAATGGGCTGAGGGCGCTCATGGGTGCAAAAAACCCTACCGAAATGTTGCGCTTACGGAAACCAGGCTGTAGAAGATGGAGCATCAGGGCAAGACAAAATGCTCCAAGCAGGAAGAGCACCCGGACAAGACACCTCCATCCCACCTACAGGCACCGGTGCTGCCTCCTCACCAGGTCCCACCAACCCCAAGCACCCGGGGTGGAAAAGCAGCCGGGAGATTTCGGCACGCCGGGCCCCGTCCTGCGCCCTCCAGACCTGGGAGCGGTGGTGACACTTGACGATCCCGGCCTGCTGCCGTGGGTAATTAAGCCACGTGTCTCCAGCAGTCATTTGTCACCCTATTTTAAGCCCGCGGGAGCTGATGTGCCATTCTGACGTTCCCGCTTGAAAATTTAATGACTTTTAAAATTTTCCAGGAGGCCGAGAAATGGCGGCGGCGTTCCGTGTCGCAGCTGTGCGGTGCTGCCGGGGCGCGTGGCTGGGTCTCCTCCTCCCCGTTTCCACTCTTACAGCTTTTGTATGGAATTACCTTAAAAGCAGCGTGACCGAGAGATGGTCACCTGTATTTAAAACCATCAGAAATGCAAAAAATGGCAACTTTGGGGAAATTGGAGAGAGCACGCAGCCCACGGGGGAGCTTTTGGCACAGCGGCGGTGCCGTCGGTGTAGCCATCCTTGGTGTGATGCCATGCACAAAGTCGGGTTTTTACCTTTCTGTGCTTAATTGGGCTGCCTGAAAGGAGCAGCTCAGATGGGGGACGGTGGTGGGTGCTCTCTGGGGCTCTGACTCTTCCAGTTGATGTGGGTGCATCATTTGATAAGGAAACATCGTCATATGGAAACATCAGCCTGGTATAAGGAAGAATGTTATTTTTTTTTCAGGGAGAATGATCAATTGCTGGCCCAACCTCCTCAGAAATGTGCTGGAGTCCCCATCGCTGGAAGTTTTCCGTTACTATGGGTGCCGGAGCCCTGGCACAGGCTGCCCCGAGAGGGGCCGGGGGCTGCTCCTTGGAGAGCTCCCCAAGCCCAGGGACGTGGGGCTGGGCACCCTGCTGGGGCAGGGGGGGACGGGGACACCCAGGGGTGCCCCCAACCCAACTGTTCCAGGACTTTGGGAACTGGACATGGTGCTGGGTGATCACGCCTGGTCTTCCTATTCCACCCAAGATCTCTCAAGGTCCCTTCCCACTGGGTTGCTCTGGGAGTCTCTTGACAGCTGCTGCCAGACACAACGCTGGGAGCAAACCCCACCTAGAAGCCAAGGGAATGAAAAGTCCTTCCCCACCTTTCCCTCCTGCTTGATGGACAGGGAGACCCAACCCTACCAGCCTGCCACAGAAAGCAGAAGGAACCCAAATTTGCAATTTTTGGCCCCGCAGGCAGTTTTTGAGCATCGCCTCCGCCTGAGCATCGCTCCCTGGCACCGTGGTGCCCTCGGCCAGCTCCGTGCTCAGCTTTGCTTTGAGAGCACGGCCCCCGCGGCTCAGTACCTTCAGGATTCGTGACAGGGACACCAAGCAGGCAGCCCACAATTTTTTAGCACCTTGCAGCCCTCAGCCTCTCCGCCGTGTGGCATCAGCCCAGACTGGGGTGAAAAACTCCCATTTTTTCTCTCTTTTCCCCTCCGAGGGAGGTTTTGCTGCAAGCACCCCAGAGCCCAGCACCTACAGCACGGGGACAAGAGCCTGTTGCATCCTTGCAGTCCTTGGCTCATTAATTCATTGAGGCCAGTTTTTATTGTGTTTTTAGGGGTTTCTTCCTTAAGCATTTGTTTAACAGAACTTTAATTTACTTAATAGAACTTTATTTATTCCATAGACTTTAACAGAATTTTACCAGACACCGTGTATGGCAAGGATATTTTGATTTTTGCACCTTTTCTTCGCACATTTCTGACCGACAACACATACCTATAACAGGTATTTCTATATTTCTTTTTCCTTTAAACACACACATGCACATGCATAGGTCATGGTAGGTATGAGTGAACGAGACAGCTCCAAGCTCCTTTCTTTGCTCTGGGTCGCCACGAGCCGCGTGCAAGTCCTCCCTGTTGGTGTTGCAAATTCGGAAGGAACCGGCGGGTTTGCTTCTGCTTTTAAATGCCACAGTTTAAATAATTCTAACACGGCCCGTTACTTTCCGACTTTCAGGTCCTCACCAGGCTGGGCACTAAAATGCAATGATTAAAGGTATGAATAATTTAAAGCTGAATGAACAACACAGCAAATGAATGTTCGAATTGAACAGGGTTAAGAATTTAAAACGAAGCAAGGCTGCTCTCAGAAAACTTCAGAAATGAAGAAAAGGCAGAAAAGCAAACGCCAGGCCATCAGATCCCATATTTTCCTATAGGATCTTCATTTCCCTCTGCAGATGTCCCAAGCATCAGAGGACTTGGGGATAAACAGTTTGGGCCACAGAATCCTCTCAGATGAAGGGCTGGGAAGAGCGGGGAGCCTGGCTCCACCGCCAGCTGCCGGTCTTCGCCATAACGTCCTTAACTGCACCTCCAAGGTAAAGTTCAAATGCAAAGGGGCACAAAGATGCTGAAAATTTGGGTTTTTTAAGCCACGGTCTGCAGGAAGCTCACGGCAGAGCCGTTCATGGCAGAACCAGGAGGAGAAGCAAGCTGCTGAGCCCTTTACGCAGCAGCGCTGTGCTCTGAAAGAGGGGATGGACGCTGATCAATAATGGATGGATGGATGCTGATGGTTTTTGGTAAGAAAAAAAAAGAAAAAGTATTCAAAAAAGACCAAGTAGTAAAGATCCTGTGTGCCAGCCTGATGATATATAAAACCTGATGGCTTTGTATGATGTGTTTTCTAGCCAAGAAGAGAGTGGGGTTGTCCATCACCTGGTAGCAACATCGATTGGACCACGGTAGAGAAATTCCCAACGTGTTTTATGTCCCGTCTCACTGCGCTGGGGGAAATGGAGCAAAACCTGATGGTGACATCGCTGCCAGCAAGGGAAACGCTTCCCTGGTTTTGGGCATCGTCGGCTGGTTGTGGGAGCCCTCAGCCTTTGCTGGAGTCACTGGGAGGTGCAGAGAGGGCAAAACCAAAGCCTTGGGTTGTGTTGGGCAGTTTCTTTGGGCAGGAGGATGTTCATGCGTGCGATTCACTGCTCTGTCAAACCGAAGGGCAAAATCCAAGCTCGGCTCTTGTTTTGAGCAGCAGAAATCATCAGAAACCAGCAGGAATCAGCGCTTCCTCGTGCTGCCGGGGATGCGATCCGGATATAATCTCGCGTGCGTAGCCGAGAGCAGATCCCAGCTGCGCCGCCGGACGGGTTTGTGACTCACGGGGCTGCAGCGATGGGTGCAAAGTCAGCCACAACCACGGCTCCTTAAGGTTCATTCAGCGTTCGGGAGCCATCGCAAAACTATCGGGGAGTTTTGCCCTCCGCATGGCGTATTTAGGCGTTTTCCTCCCTCTTTGGGAAGCCAAAGTGCAGAAACCAAACACGCAGCATGGTTAAAGCGAGCTGGAGCTGGCGGGAGAGGGGCGTAAAGTGAAAAAGAATGGCTTGGAGGCTGGGGAGCGTGCGTGCGAGGAGCCAGGCAGACAGATCTGACAAGACAAGAGCAAATGAATGCACGAAACCTGAGACTCCTAGGGAGCACAACAGCCCCAAACAATGCAGAATTGTTAAAGCGAAGAGAAAAAAAGGCAACAAATAAGTTCCGAGTGGTCAGATTTCTTGCCATTTTTTTTTTTTTTTTTTTTTTTTTTCACGCGGCGGAATGTAATAAAATAAACTGTTGGCAGAACTTCTGCCCGAAGAGGATGGCACGGAGGACAAGAGGATGGCACGGAGGACGAGATGAGGGCACGGAGGACGAGATGATGGCATGGGGAAGGGGGCAAGGAGTGCCAGGGTTGGAGACACGGTGCTGGGGCCACCAAACCGCTTCATGTAATTCTCCAAACTCTGCCCGGGGAAGCCCCCACGCCGGCAGGGCCGTTAGAAGCGACTGGGGGCTGCGGTATTGATCTCAAGTGGAAAATATGCAGTGATGTATAGCACCAGCGGCGCCCGGCCTGCCGGCAGGATGAAGGGAACCATTCTCACAAAAGGAACAGTGAGCGCAGCGGCGGGTCGCAGCGGCTGCGCCCGCTCCTCCATGTCACACGCGAGCACGGCTCCGCTCCGTCTGCTCTGAGATCACAGGAGGAGGAGGAGGAGGAGGAGGAAGAGGAGGAGGGAGGCAGAGCCACACAGCAGGCTGGTTTTGGGGAGGGATGAGGCACATGTGGCCCAATTAGGAACATCTGCTGCATCGCCGACACGCAGCGAGCGCATCCCCATCGGTGGCGCCGGAGCCCAGCATCCCACCCGGCTCCGGAGCCTCCTGGAAAAGGGAATCCCAAAGGGTCTTGAATTTTCACTCCTACATCCTATTTCCAGGCCTTTTTGCAATGGAAAAATGGGAACAAGGAGGGGATTTTTGCTTAGCAGCTGGGCTACAAAGGTGCCTGCTGGGACCATGTGATGGAAATGAGTGCGTTTGGTGGGAAGTGACAGTCTCAAGTTGCCCCAGGGGAGGCTCACATTGGATATTGGGCAGAATATCTTTATGGAGAGGGTGGTGAGGCACTGGTACGAGTTGCTCAGGGCATTGGTGGAGTCCCCATCCCTGGAGATATTTAAGAGATGTGTGGATGTGGCACTAAGAGTTAGTGATGGGACTTGGTAGGTCAGGCTGATGGTTGGACTTGGTGACCTTGAAGGTCTTCTCCAACCTAGGTGATTCCATGATTCCGTTTTGTCCATCCCTCAGGTGCCAACATCTGGGCTGGGTGCTGCTCTGTGTGAAGCCAGGGCATGCAGCGTCCTCCCGGGCAGCGAGCCGGAGCCGTGCCAGAGCCGGCTTATCCTGGAGTCACCCTGCCTGCAGCAGGCCAACGGGAAATGTAATTAAAGCAAAAAGAGAGGATGTAGATGGAAAGTGCCCGTTTGGCCCCAGTGCTGAGTTTTCCCCAGCTGCAGAAATTCGTGTCTGCAGCTCTGATCTCCCAAAAGCTGCCTGGACACCCTGCTCAGGGTGACCCTGCCGGGGCCAGAGGTGCCCCCAGCCCCATCCGTGCTGTGGTTCTGGGATTTGTCAGGAGAAATTTCTAAAGCGTGGTTGTCCATACCTGCCTTTCCCAGGTACAGCATTAACCAAAGACCTTCTCCAAAATGCAAGGAGAGGCAAAATGCCACCAGCAGCATCTCCTGGTGGGGCCACACCTGCCCTTCAGGTGCATACAGGCAGGGTGATGGTTTTAATTTCACTCCAAGCGATGCCTCAGGTTGCTTCCAAGCTCCCAATGATCACAAACACCCCCGGGCTTTCCAAATTTTCCAAGTTTCCAGGTTTTTCCAAAGGCTCCTCCAGCAAGTCCCAGCAGCGCCATGGAGCTCGAGATGCAGCTGGCAGAGCTGGGGCAGGTGGGAGGGCAGCACGGGGTGAAAGAGGCTCCAGAATCAAGAAAAAATCCTGCAAAAACTTCGCTAAAAATGATAATTGCTTTTATGAGAGCTGCCAAGGATCCATTGGCAAGGGACTGAAAATGAGGCAGAATAAAAGAGGAAAGGGAACAGCGCAGAGAAGAAATTAATAGTGGGAGTGGTGCCTTTTCACATTTAATTCTCATTTAAGATTTACTGTTAGAAGCGGCTGTATTTTGAGGGGAATTCATTGATAGTGACACTTCACACTTTTTTCTACGATGTGAGGTTCGAAACTGCTCGCCCTTGCCACATCCTTATGGGAAAGGTAAATAAAATTATCCCCCTTTCAACACCAGGTTGTGAGGGCAAAGCCTGGGTCGGCTCCGCGGGCTGGGGAGGTCGGGGTGTGCGGGGATTTGTAGCAGTTTGCATCCTCTGATGGCTGAATTGCTGTCCCCAGGGCTCGGTGACAAGCGTGAGGAGGAGCCAGGAGAGGAGCTAAGGAAATCCGAACTCTTGCTTCGTGCTGTGGGCAAAACTCCCACTGGTTTCAGTGGAAATGGGGATCCTGTGACCCCATAAACATCCTGATCCTGCAGAGCCCAGTCCAGCAGCCTCTGTGAACTGGTCCCAGTGCTTCATAGGGGTCTGGGTGGGGAGGTAGCAGGTTTGCTTTCCCCACTGCTGTCACCCCTTTGTGGATATGGAACCAGCGGGGAGAGCCCAGGCGGGGGCCCCCGGGGTGCTGCCGGGCCCGGAGCCCCCGTGCTGTGAGGAGAGGCTGCGAGAGCTGGGGCTGCTCGGCCTGGAGCAGAGGAGGCTCCGGGGGAGCTCCCCCATGGCCGTCAGGACCCGCAGGGAGGTGCGGAGAGGCTGGAGCCGGGCTCTGCTCAGCAGTGCCCAGGGCCAGGCCCAGAGGCCCCGGGCCCAGCCTGGAGCCCCGGCAGCTCCCCCTGCCCCTCAGGCAGCACTGCTGGGCTGGGCGGGTGCTGGAGCCCTAAATGCCAGCCAAGCTCTGGCAGCAGCATCAATTAGCAACCCAAACATTCCATCATAGCAAGGCACTTTCTGTTTCAGCCTAAAATTTCAGGATTTCCTTATCATTCTCCTGTGGGTCACAAAGCCCAGATGCCACAGGCCTGATGCCTTCAGCGGTGACAGAGGCTGCCTTTTGCATGTGTTATTTAGTGGCATCTGCTTGTCTCCCGACTGTACCCAGCATGACAGTGTCTAGGGATGCCAAAAGAAAAATCCAAAGGGAAAACCTAAAACCAGGACTCAGACACTCC